>PVJX010020624.1:0-33055 GCA_004027295.1 Dolichotis patagonum | reverse complement strand
ATTGAATTTACAGGGAGCATTTTGGAGGGTCACAGAGCATCCTGTGGAGGCCCTGGGTTTTATTCTGGTTCAGAAATGGCTTTTCCTTTTATTAACATCTACCCTCATAGCTCTTCTGGTTTGAGTTGAGATACTGGTGTCTCCAAGTTCTCTTACTCATTCTCTCTTTCGGCAAACAAAGAACCATAGTTTTGTCTTTCGTGTGTTCTTTTAGATGACATGGGGCGAAACCCCATAAAAACAAAGTGAAAAAGACACGAGAGTTCTGAGTGGTGAAAAAGCCAAGGTCTGCCCTGCGCTCTGTGACTCCTTCACGCATCACCCGCCCTTCCTCAGCATCCTGAGAGGACCTTGTCTTTTCTTCTCCCCTCATCCAATTAAGCAGTCTTGGTTACTTTTCTTGTTGCTGAGACAAAATACCCAACACCCAAAATGAAGGAAGGAAAGGTTTATTTAGCTCACTGTTTGTGGAGGTTTTGGTCCATAATCAGCTGGCTCCAGGGCAGGTTGGCGTGGCACAGGGGCAACACTTCAAGGTAGCAAAAGCAGCAAAAGCAAATGGGTAGCAGAAGACTAAGCCTCTTCTCCTCCCTTATGTTGTACGCAGGTCACTCCCCCGCCCAGGGCAGGTGTAGCACTCACAAAATCTCTGTGCCTTCTTCCTGCACAAAATGAAGATATTTACAAAGTAAGGATCCTGGATTCCTGCTGAATCTCTTAGTTAAATTTCTAATGATCTCAAGTTGACACAATGTGTCAACCATAACAAGCCATATTTAGCTGCTCCTGCTGTGAAAGGCAGGGCCCTTCTTGGCCCTTCTGTCTCTCATTCCATATTTATTCTACATGTTACATCAACCTCTCTCCATGCCCTGTGTTTGTACTGCCTGGTCCACACCCTGAGCTACTTTCAGAGCCTCCTGACAGGTCTTTTTGCCAGAATCTTCACTCCTGAATACATACCAGACATGCAAAGACTGTGTTCTGAACAGTTGCATGGGCCATGGTTCATGCCAGAGCCCATAACCCCCAAACATGGAAATACGCAAACAGACTAATTTCAAATCATCAAGAAAGCAAAGGAGGGGCCAAGGTAGAAAAGGAGGAGTGCGCTATGGCAGGACTGGGAGCCCTCTGAGAAGGTGATTCCTAAGTGGAGATGAGGATGTAGAGAAAGTGGGTGGAGCTTGATACCTGCAGGGTGGGAGCTATGCGGAAGACATGGGCCACAGGGGAGATCTCCCTCCAGTGACCCGAAGGGCAGATCACTGCCAGTTTTTCCTGTGTGATATAGAATAGCTCTCTTCCCCAGGATCTCTGCACAGGAGAAGTTTGCTCCTGTAAGAGCAGTCTTGTATTTTTCGTTACTGTTGAGAGCAGTCATTTGCCTTGCCCAGCATGGGGAAATTGCTACAGTTTGGAGGAACCCTAAGAAAAGGGGAGTCAGGATTGTGATTCCCTTTCCACACTCAGAAAGAAAGTAGTGCAGCTCTTCTCTTGTCCCTAGCTCGTGTGACCTTACCAGATCTTCACACTTAGGATCATGTTAGCTCCTTTTTGGCTAGGAAACCCTAGCAGACTCTCCTGGTAAGAGTAGGATATACCCTCCTTCTGAGGCTCTTGCTTGGTTTCCTGGTTTCTTGTCTATCTTGTGAACCTCTCTTTTTTCTTCCAACAAATTTCGTTTCTGTTCAAAATGTCGAAGTTCTTCTTCTCTAATAGACAATTATGGATTCTGGCCAGGCGAGGGGCTTGAGAACCTCCCTGGTGCGAGGCTTGTAGGAAACTCCAGAAGGGAATGTGTAGTGTGTCAGGGAAGGAACGGTGTTGTCCCATCCCTGTGGAGACTTATGGATGTCCTCTCGGAAAGGGTTTTAGACCCAAGGGTTTGGGATGTATCCTGATATCACCCGCACTGTGAGCCTGCTACCATAGCCTGGAAGATGACAAGTAGGGAGATGGATCTTTCTCTAATAGGAAGGGAACCAAAAGATAGAAGGAAGGGGAGGGAGGGGAGACACAGGGGGATGGTAAAGAATTAAGATGTGTTACGCACAGGTACCAGCTCCCCACGAAGACTGTACACATTAGGTACTGCACCAGGTGCTGGTAAAAAATAAATAAACCAAAAAAAGGAACTCTGAGGACACGCAGGCTGGCTTCTCTCTGCTAGCAGGAGTGTTGGAAGAGAGCTGGTACTGCTCAGCTGTAGCGAGGACTTGGCAGAAGGCTTTTTTCTCCAAATCTGCTCCCTTCCCTACATTTCCTATCCATCCAGGTGAGTTATGCAGACCAGAAGCCCCAAATCTCATTGGATAGCTCTGTCTCTCCAGTCCCGCAGAGTCAACTGGCTACCAGCTGGGTATGGTGTCACATACCTATAATGTCAGTACTCAGGGAGGCTGAGGCAGGAAGATCATGAGTTCAGGTCCAGCCCAGTGAGGACTTGTCTTAAACTAAAGAGTAATATTTGCAAAAGATCAGGGATGGAGCTCAGTGCAAAGGCCCTGAGTTCAACTCAGTGCTCCTCCTTGCCCCACCCCCTCTGCCACCCAAAACCAATTGGCTACCACATCCCGCTTTTTTTTTAAAACAGAAGTTAAATCAATGATGCAATAATATGTAGAAATTTCAAGTGTGTAGGGCGGAGAATTTGTACTTTTGCACGCCATGTGTAAATACCACCAAGATCAAAATACCAAATGTTTCCATTTCCCCAGAAAGTTCTCTGCGTCCTTCGACGATCAGTATGCACAGCCCGACCCCTGAGTGATTCCAGTTTTTCTCATTATAGATGAGAGGAGTGCCACGTTCTCTTCACTTTGTTGCGGTTTATCTGCCTCTCCATCTGCACCACGAACTGCGTAGTCCAAGCCGCTCTTTTTCTTTCTACCTCGGCCTCCTGTGTCCTTCCTGCCTTGCACTCCACCCTCGAGCTGCAGCCAGAGTCACTTCTCTCTCCAGCCATCTCTGACCTGGACGTCCAGCTGTGCCCAGGATGTGGCGAATGGGGACCGTTGTCAATTTTATCACCAGAGAAGCCCCTTACTCAAAGCCCTGGGCATCCAGCTCTGCCTGCACCTTGCTCCCAGAGCACCCTTGTGCGTTATTTCCTATTCCAGCTTCTTCCCTGACCGCAAATGTCATTTCCTTAGGGGGACTCTCTGGGCCCTCCTGGTACATCGAATGCCCATGTCACCATCCTGTAACTCCATCCCAGTGGAGAGTTGGTGAGACAGTACTCCATGCTGTTACCAACCCTCCACGTTTCCAGTCTTCCCGTGCTTAGCTGGCTGCTTCTCTAAGACGAGTTCTCAGGATGAGGGGACACAATGCCCACATTCAGTGAGCTCAGGGTCTGGGGAAGCCGACATTGATGATGAGATATGACCAGTGCTAGCAATCACACAGGTTGGACAGCCTGCTACAGGAGCCCAAAGGAGGGCCCCCTCTCTGAGCAGGGAGGGCCCAGAAGGGAAGCAACAGGAATGGATATGGGGAAGGATGTTGGAGCCCGTGTTTTGGAGACAGGAACACTACATGCAGATGTGCGGAGGGTGGAAATGTCTGCTCACCGAGTTTCAGTTACAGCAAATGGTTCAGCTAAGTCTCAACCTGTGTTGGGAACAAGATAATAAAAAGGGTATAGTGCCCAGAGTATGTTTTTTAGAAAATCTCAACAATCAAGTGACACTCCAGCCTTCTCTAGACTTAACGTTCCTGTTTCATGTGTGCATTGTAAAATCACATGATCTAAGATGATCACATGATGTAAGATCACATGATCTGTGAACTTTGGCTAGACTTGGTCACACTGGTATGGACGGCGAGTATTCTCACAGTATTTTACACTGGGAGAAAGGGAGGAGGGCAGATGGCCACATTGCTCATACCACAAACCGTCACCTGAAGGCAGGACCTCGTCTTGGTGATGAAGACTTTGGTGGCCTGGAGCTCTCCCTGCGTGAGGACAGGCCCGTGAGGGTAAAAGCCTTTGTGGACACTGTCTAGTTCTCCTGCAATGCTGTACCATACACGGAGAGGCCCGTGTGCATGCAGTGCAGTGGGTGGGAGGTAAGACCAGGGGGAGGACACAGCCCTTGGAGATGGGACTGGAAACCCAAATGGGCCTCCCTGGGTAGTCCCTGGGTATCAGAATGCATTGTGCAGGCGATGACCATGCAGAGAACTTTGCCATAAAGTGGTCACAGAGTTTATGAGCAGGGATTCAGTAAGTCATTCAGGGAATCTGAATGTGAGTCTCAGCAGTCACAAGGACAATGCAAGCCAAGACATAACGCTGGGCTACGTGGACCTCATTTTGTGAAAAATGAGTACAATTAGAATCTGTCTCGTAAGGTGATGGCTCATATCAAACCCACTGTATCCTGTTGCTTGCCTGAGAATCTTGGTCACTGCTTAAGAAACTCAGGCTGTTCCAATGATTCATAGAGTTATTACAGAGAACCCATGTCATGCCCCATCCAAATGGCTTCATAGTTGAAAGATGTGAGAATTAAGGAAAGTAAGAGCTCTTACTCAGTCTAAGCTACAAGGTCACTTGGCTTCGGCGTGGTTGGCTGAATTCTGAGGTGGTCCCCAAGCATTTCGGCCCTCATTTCAGGAAATGTGGGCTGGTGGATGGGCCACACCTGTGGTCACATGACCTCAGCTGGTGGAGGAGATTTTGCAGATGCTTCTGACTTAGTAATCATTAAAAGAGATGAGTGGGTGTGTCAGTCTAATTGTAGGAGCCCTTCAAAGGGGAGAGTCTTCTCCCACTGGGTTGTAGATGGGGAAGTCTAATGGGATCTCATGACCCTAGTGGGACAGAGTAGGCCAAGATGACCTTCCAGAAGTAAACAACCATGAAGAACTGGATTCTGCTTGGAACTGGAATAAGTTTGGAAGCAATTGTCCCCTTAGTCCAGTGGTGGCAATAAACTCTAAAAGGTTCGCTGTCCCTACCCTGGTCCCTGAAGATAAAAGCCCAGCTGGCTTCAAACTTTCGTGTCTCTGAGAACCCAGCTGAGATGCCCAGCGCAGCCTGCTGACCGGCAGAGCTGTGAGCTAACGCGTAGCTGTTGTTTTAAGCGACTCTGTTGGTGCTTGTGCTGCGTAGAAAAGTAAACTCGCTCCAATAAACCGCAAAGCCACACCTGGCCCAGCGTGCTTGGTAGTCTTACCCCAGATCAACCTGTTGCAGCAGGATAAAAGCTTGACCGGAAGTCCACCGAGCTCCTGCTTTGTCACTTTGCTCTGCCACACAGCCCTGTGTACTTAACACAGCCCCCTGGAAGATATTTCTGATTGAAATTACGTGACGATCTGACACACTGAGTCATAGGTGCAAGAACTGCTTCAGATAACAGCCCAAGGAGCCTGGCCTGTCTTCTCCTTCACCTGCACTGCAGGGCAGCTTGAGAAGGAGCTTTGGTGCCACAGCTCCTTACGCAGCTACCCTGGCCCACTGGCCTGGTGTCTGGGGCTCTTTTTGTAGTTGCAAAGCTGCCAGGCTGTGGCTTATTGATCACGGGCAATGGACTCGCCCTAACTTGCCTCACAGCAGAAGAGAACCTGGTCAATTGTCAGGAAATGGCGTGTAAGCTATTAATGTAATTGTGTTTTTAAAGCCGGCTTCCTTAAATTACCCGGGTGGTGATTTTGCGTTGAATTGGAGTCGCAGCCCAGGAATAATTCATCCCCAGGCCTCGCTCTGCGTTTGAGGCAACCGAGCAGGAACACACGTGAAACTTGCTGCTTTATTGTTGGGATCCCGTAATCTACGAGGCACCCTTGGTTATGAAGCCGCTAGTTATTAAAATAGAATACTGCGTTCACGTGTGATTATTATTTTAATTCAGTGCTCTGTTGACTTAGACAAGGTGGCCGGCACACTGGCAGTCTCCTCTCTCCATCCTCCTCTAGTAAAGTTAATTTATACCAAGATGATAAAAAATTTGATTTATTTTACAACACATCAGTAATTGTGCTCTACAAATAAGTTCGTAATGATAATCAACAGCATTTTCAACATAATTTAATTTGTCTTCTCCCGAGAGGTAGTTAAATGCAGTAATAATAACACCAGTGTTATGGACTCAGCAGCAGTTAATCATGGACTGAATATGCAGACAGCCCCAATATTGTATTGACAGAAATTAAATTAACCATCAGCTCGGGCAATCAGTGGCTATACGGCTATTAAAAGCAATAAAAGCAACAAACCCCAACCATTGCCAATTACATTTTGACATATACAAGGGAAAGGACAGACGCTGTGGATCTGAAGTTTTTACTTCCCTGGAAGTAGGATGGGAGAGATGCACCTCGCGTCTTCCCCAGACCTGCTCGGCACGAGGTGTGTTCTTGGATGGCTTCGACCCATAATTTCCTTTTTATTAAAAGGTGAAATAAAGTCGAGCATCCATGAGTCGTAGATTGATAAATTTGAAGACGTGGCGCTGATCTATTTTGGTGTTAGCGGCCCCTGCCATGTAGTTTCCCACTTCTTTTGTTCTTAACGCTGTGACATCCTCAAAAGAATGGCAGGAGGACTCCTTTCAAAGGGTGGCATGGGCAGAGGGAAAAGGAAAGGAAAAGAAAAGGACGCCTCATACTTTTGAGATCAGACTTTCCTCTAACGAGCCCGATGACGCTGTGGTGAGACGGCATTTCTCCACTGTCTGTGGGAGACTGTGCTGAGTAACTCACCCTGGGACCAGAAGCAGCCCCAGTGTCTGTTACTTTCTGGTCGCTGAGACACATTATCCAATGACTTAAAAAAGGAGGAGTTTATTTTGGCTCACAGTTTGCAAGGTTTCAGTCCGTGGTTGGTTGGCTCCAAGGCAGGAATGCATAGCATGGGGGCATGGTGGAGGACAAGGATTCATGGTATGGCTGGTGGCAAGGTGGCAAGAAGCAGAGAGAGAAGGATCCAGGGGGAAAGGAAGGGAGGAAGAGGCCACAAGCCAGGGAATGCAGGTGGCTTTGGGGAGGACGTCCAGATATAAGCCATAACATACAGGGTAAGAATTCTTTCTGTCTTCCGGTTTATGATTATTTTCTCTTTTGTTCATCTTCCTTCTTGCCTTTCTTTCTTCCTCCTTTTTGTGGCTAGAATGTCCCTATTCCTCTTAGACCTGGAGTTTACCAGGGAGGGCTTCTGGGGAGGAATGTGGCTTAGCCCTGGGATCCAGATGGGTTTACCCACTGATTGTGCAGTGGGTTTCCTATTTATTGGAGGAGAGTCTTGCTGTAATCAGTGAGTATTAGACTTTTGACACTGGGTGGAAAACTCTAAACTCGAGGGTAGAGCAACCATGCATGAGGACAAGGTGCCCATGCAGCTTTGGGTATAGTGAACACGTGTGTCTCAGGCTGGGCCAGATGGAGTCTGATGCTGACTCTCTCTACATCATCTCCCTGAGTCCTCTTTTGTCGTTACCAGTGGTTTCCCCCTCATTCAGCCTGGAAAATATTCAAGGCTGGCAAAGTTGTTTGGTTGTTATCATAGACTAAATACTGATCAGCTTTCTCTCCGAAAGATGTTCACATTGTAATACTCAGAACTTGTGGCTATGTTCTCTTACATGGCACAGGGGCTTTGGAGGTGTGACTAAATCAAATATCTAGAAATGGGGAGCTGATCCTGGGATGCTGGAGTGAGCCCAGTGAGGTCACAGAAGAGGATTTTATTAAAAGGGGGGGGGCCAAGAGAGGAAGAAGATGTATCGGAGGAGGCAGAGGCTAGGAAAGAGGTGTGATGACGATCAGTCAGAGAGAGATTTGGAGATGCTACATTACAGGCTTTGGAGAGGGAGGAAGAGGCCACAAGCTAGGGAATGCAGGTGGCTTCTAGAAGCTGGAAAAGGCCAGGAGATGGATGCTGCCCTAGAGTTTGCAGTAAGACCCGGACCTGCTGCCATCTTGGTTTCAACCCAAGGCAAATCACATAGGACAGCAGACAGCCAGGGCTTTAGAAGAATTCATTTGTGTTGTTTTCAGCCACTGAGTTTGTGATCATTTATTACAATAACACCACAGTACTAGTATAGTCCTTTGTCTGTTTAACTTATTTGTGAAATATCCTCCTGTTCCATCCATATAGCTGCAAATACAGGGCTTCATTCACTTTTATGGCTGAATAAGAGTCTATGTGTATATTTCCCACATTTTCTTCATTCATCCATTCATCCATGAACACCTTGGTTAATTCCATATCTTGGAGTTTGTGAATAGTGCAGCAAGTGGGCCGGTGGGGCTGCAGGAGGGTGGATAGGGCCCACTGGTTGCTTGCAGGGCTAGGTAGGTGGAGCTTCTGGGAACAGCTGCTTCCCAGGACCCTGGGTGGGGGTCTCGGGGTGCCACTGTGCCTCAGTGGCTGGACAGCACAGGGCTTTCTCTACTTGACACTACAGTGGTGTGAACTTCAGGAAGCTCACCAAAGTGGGCTCAGGGCCTGTGAATCCTGCAAGTCTCTCCAGCAGCAGACCACATCAGGTGTCCACGGCATTGGCCAGGACTCCCTGGGCCCGCATGCCCACCGCTTCCCTGCCATGCAGTTTCTTTGGCGGTTGGTCTTGACTAGAGAACTAGCAGGATAAAGGCCAGCAGGAGCCTGTGCACCCTGCTGTGTCTCAGCCCCAGCCCAACTGCGCTCCAGAGCTCTGCTGCCGAATCTCCAGCACACAGCTGGTGCTGTTTCTTTGTTTAGGTCCTGCCTGTGTGGAGGGAGGTGCTTTTTAAATTTCACCCTAGACTTTTAAACCCTCAAAGTCCAGGAGCCTGCACACCCAAACTTCTGCCAGGAGCCAATGCTTCGTCAGCTTTCCTGACCTGTGATCCTCCTCCCAAGGTGACAGAGTCACTGAGGCAATGGCAGAAAGGACAAAGGGAACAAGGAAAAGAAAACTGAATCAACTTCTTAAAATACCTTTTGGTACAATGTTGTGCAGACCGGGATAAGAGGATTGAGTTATACACGCAGCTCCCCAAGATGCTGCCTTTCAAGGATTTCCTCTCAGCCTCTGGCCAGCTCGCAGACCTCTTCATTCTTAACCTGGTGTAGCTTTTGCTTTGGGAGAGATGCGGTTGGACATTTCTTCTCAGATGGCACTGGAGAAAGGGAAGATGGTGGCACTGGATTCTCGAGGACCAAGTTGACAGCCTTAATGTGAGTTGACTCTCTCTCTCACCAGCTTTGCTTGCTTTGAAGACAAGCCTAGGGATCTGCTGAAAGGATTCGCCCTCAGATTAGAGTTGGGCATCTCCTAGCCCCACTGAAGAATATTCAGGTTTTATCACCAGAGCAGACAGCATCTCATACCACCTGGATTTGCAACCGGGACTATGCCCAAATGAGCCCAGCATCCCACCATAAACAAATCCCTCTCTTTGTTTATTATGTACCTTTTTGTCACCACAGAAATCAACTACTCACTATGATTTGGCTTGAATTTCTGCAGCATTCTTTACTGAAAGAAAAAGTTATGATTGCAACTCTAGGCATTGTTCATCTATGCAGGTTAAAGTCCTAGCTGAAAAATGACCTTAACATTGAAATTTTATTTAGAAAAGGGAATTCAAGGGATTTTTTTTTTATTTAAAAGAGAATAAAACAAAAGGGGGCAGTACAGAGCAGATCAGAACAGGACAACATAGGCAACACAGTACTTTACATTAAGTCAACTTCAAGGGATTTATAACCTGTGGATTTATGAGTATTAAAAAAACAGCCGGTAGATCCAGCAGAATTGAGAGTTGATATCAGACTGGAAATTTAACTTGTGAATCAGCTTGGGGTTGTGAGTGGAAGAACATAACCTTCTATCTTCCTTTTGAGAAGCCGTGTGGGCTTGACATTAAATCATTTTGACTACTTAGGATTCCTGAAACAATCAACAAAAACCTTACAGAAAATAAAAAGGTTAGTGACATTTATATAATCACTGGTCTAACTCAGTTTGATCTTCAATTTAAGAGATTGCTGTGGTTCATATATTATAGAGACATGACAAGAGCACAAGTATTTATCAGTAATAAATGCATTTTAAGACACTATATTGGACACTTAAGACTATCAAAAGGGCATAATGTGAAGAGCCAACATTGGAAAGCCACTTTTATGTGGCCTTAGCTTACACTGGTGGGGTCAAAGAATAGAGGTAATGCCATAACTGGGTGAAGGAGGGCATCTTCAGGATAATAGAGACCTAAAGGATCGGGGATTATCATTCTTCCCTGAGCAGACCATTTGGAGGCATGATAATGTCAAGAGTGGCTTATTGGACAGCTCTCTGTGGTACCAGTTTCAGGAAGACCTTCTAGATGATAATCAGATTAATGAAATGGAAATTAAAATTTTAAACAAAATCTGCCAAGACAGCCTGCCAAGGATTCCCACCAAGACCAGGTGGACCTGTCTGTGTCCAGATAAACCTGGTAACAGAACGTTCCTTCCTCTGTGTGAGCTTGTCTAACGGATGACCTTGCAATGTAACTTAAAAATGTAATGGGACATTGCTTCCTTTGTATAACCCATGCTTTATGTAACTGATGGCCTTATGATGTGATCTGAAATGTTTAAACTCCCTCAGTAACCTGTGATGTCACCCAACCTTCCAATCATAATCATTCAATCTACCCCTGTACAGCCCCCTTTATCTACACATAAAAACCCTGAAATTCCAGCAGGCAGGGTTCTGATTCTTTGGGAAAGATAACAGTCAAGCTCATTAGTGTAATAAACTGCCTTCTAAACTTTCCCAGGGCATGGACACTGGCTGTAAGAGGAGTCAGAAGGACAGGGAGGACGGTACAGCACTGCCAGGATGCAGTCACCTCCCGAAAGTTCTGGCAAGGAGTCAGCAGGGCTGATGGTCCCCTTGACAGGAATGGCACGTGTGGAGTTGTCAACCACAATGGAGGAGTTTGGGAAGAGCTCAGTGTGCTTCCTGGGCGTGCAGAGAGATGGGGGAGCAGCTGGTGAGAGTGGGAACGGACCCTGGTGATTTAAGTGATGAAGAGTTTGGATTCGAGAGTTAGATCAGTGATCAGTAAACCAGAACCGGGGTACAAATGTGGCCTGCCACCTGTTTTATCAGTACAGTTTTATCAGGACACAGGCACAGGCCATTAATTGACATACTGTCCATAGTTGCTTTCGTGATAGAGCAGCAGAGTTGAGCAGATGCAACGAAGACCCATGCGTTCTGAGTGGAAAGAGTGATCTGGGGTAATCTAAGGGCGAACCAGAGAGGGAGAGTTCTATGAACCATTTCTGGGTTCCTCTTTTCCTGTCCTTCTGTGTTAGTCACTTTCCCATGGCTGGGACAAAATAGCAGGTTCCCACAATGTACAGGAAGAGAGTCTTATGTTGATTCATGATTTTTTGAGGATTTGGTTTGTAGCTGATTTACTCCAAGATGGAAACATCATAACAGAAGGCCTAGAGGAAGAAATCTGCTCACATCAGCAGCCAGAAACCAGAGAAAGAGGGAGAGGGAAGAGGATCTGTGGACACAGATCCAAGCTTCCCAGTCACACCTCCAGTGACCCACCTCTGATTAGACCCCAACTCCTAATACCACATTCAGCTATGAACCCATTAATGGATTAATTCACGGATGGGTGTGGTGCTACCTTGATCCAATTACCTTCATAAACTGCACCACTGAAAACGTGAGACTCTGGGGGACACTCTAGATCTAAACCATGACACCTTCCTTTTTCTTCTGGCCTCTGTGTCTGGTGAGCAGCTCACTGGCTCTTTGTAGGGAGGGAGAGTCTCCCATATCTGATGTCCAGGGCTGGCCAATTCCTGTGGTGTAAATTTTCTCACCCTGGCTGGTTGCACACTTCAGGGTGAGTCACTGAATGCAGAGCAGGGAGAGGAAATGCACTGGGCTCACAGAGTGGGCTGAGCCCGCTGCAACCCACTTGCTTGGCATCTCCTGCAGAGAGAGGCTCCTCGCTTTCCCACAGTCCCAAGCTTCTCCCTTCCACTCAGCCAGCATTAGAGCTGCCACTTCCTCTCCTCCAGGTCAGGTGGCCTCTTACCAGCCTCTACAGCTCCCCTGGAGCAGCAGGGCCCGAGAGAGACATCCCAGAGCCCATGGAATATTTCCCAGGAAGGAAGGGAGAGCCGAATGATCATAGTTTTTTCTGAATGCACGAGGAACAGGGATATACTGAGGATCCGGACAGCAGGGAGCAGTGACTGGGTTTGTGTGTGAAACAGCTGATGCGTGTCACCAGGTGATGCGGGTCCCAGCTGGCAGGTGAGGATCTTCCTGCGAGGTTCCATCAGGACAGCACTGGGCCCTGCCAAGCTCGGCACTATTAATGCACTCAGTCAAATCCTCAATCCAGCACCCACAACAAAATGCCCAGTGGGTGTCGGGCACTGTGCTGGGCACTGGGGTACAGATATAAATATGAAACCAAATGCTGCCCTCAGGACCTGGGCATCTACAGAGGCTGGGGTGAATCTTCTGACAAGTGCAGCTCAGCATAGTAGGTGGTAAGAGGCCCACGGCCACGACCACAGCCACAGTCCTGGCCACAGCCATGGCCACGTGACTGCAGGTTCCTAGACAAATGCTTGCTGAGAGCTGCATTCTGTGATGCATTTCCATCGGGTTTTTCATGAAGAAAAGAAAAAATGCATTTTTCCAGTCATGGTGGTTACACTCCGAGAGCCTGAGATGGGAGGATGCCAAGTTTAAAACCCACTTGGGCAATTTAGCAGAATGGTGAGAACCTGTATCAAAATAAAGAAATTTTTTTAATATGGAGGGGGATTGTAGCGCAGTGCAAAAGCCCTGGGTTCAACCCCCAGTAATGAAAAACACTACATTCATTGAATTGCTGACTGCATAAAAGCTCCCCATGATCAGCCCTTGTAGAGTTCAGGGCTAGGAAAAATTCTCTCTCCTACTGAAGGTTTCATTAAAACTCTCATCAAAGCATGAGACTTCATGACTTATTCTGGTTGTGCTGTGGCCTCAAGTGCTGGGAAACTTCTACTTCATTAGATTAAGCACTTCATGGCCATAACTATACTTGTCCTAGATTTTTAGTATGATTCCCTATCCCTTATATGACTAATTATCTGGTTCTCTTAGATGGAATGATTGATTGATTGACTTTTTTTAAAGACAGGATCTTGCTATATAGTTCAGGCTCACCTTAAATTTACTACATAGCCCAGGCTGGTCTCAAACTTGTAGCAATTCTTCTGCCTCAGCCTCTTGAGTACTGGGGTTACAGGCGTGTCTTCTATGTTTATATATAAAAAAAGATTAAAATCATTTACAGAGGTAGTCAGATTGTAAGCATTGATTATAGGATTAGTTGAGAATTTAGCTGTCTTGGCATCACTTTGTGAGAGTAAAAGCCAGAGTCGGTGAGAGTCTGGTAGTCTTAGAGATGGACTATCTCACCATTGAACGCATTTAATGGGACAAAGAATAGAATTGCTTAGCGGATGTACACAGGGCTCGTGCCCAAACCCCGTATCCTGGAATTAATCTCGCCATTCCCCAGGGGCACCTGCTCTTCTCCCCTTTCCCCCCAGTTTCCACCCTGGCACCCAGCGTTCACCAGAGAGAGCCCTCCTGCCTAAGCTTTTGGGAAGCTGCTGGCCTGATCCCAGGGAATTTCTCTAAAATCCGTAGCTGCCCACAACAACACTTTCACAGCCACCATGGCTTCCTGTTCAGCCAGCAGTTCAGCACTCTGCCCTCCTGTTTTTCACTTAAAATTCAGACAGGGGTACCCTAAGAAACTTTGCCAGTATTCCGACACTCGTGCTTAAGAGACGAGGCTCCAACTAGCTGAACACCCAGTGGCAACCCCGTCTCCGGGGTTTGCAGGGAATTCTGTTACAGCAGATAAAATTCAGTTCAAGGAGCCATGAGAAATCTCACTGGGAGCCTCAAAAGGTGGCAGCTTCTCAGGCACCTATAAGAGACATCTGAAGCCATCAAAAACAGTGCGAGACTTAGATCTGTCCTAACTGCCGCTGCCCTACGTCCTCCTCAGCCACTTTTTTCAGTGGTTCCTCTGCTAAGGTCACCTGCCCATCCTTCTTTTGGAAGATATTTCCCAATGAAGGATGAAGAAAGGCTGATGCATGACACAGAAAATTACATTTCCAGTAGCCGGACTGGCTGTAGATTTTCTCCTTGTTATGCTCACATCCACCCCCTCCTGCAGGGTGATTTGTTAGTCATGGGGCTCTTGGAGGTAAGGGAACAGGTAGAAAAGCACTGTCATAAAACTGCAGGTCATCGTGGCTTCTCTGGTTACCTCGCTCTGCAATGAAAAACCGGATTGCTATCTCGAAATGGCACGTCCCCCTCTGGGCCCTGAAATATTAAACATACATGCGCACACGTACACAGACATAAATAAAGGCATCCGTGGCTTGCCTAAGTCAGAAACGCCACCGATATATAATCAACCAGGAGATTTTTCCCAGTGACATTTCCTTCTTTGCAAATATCTACCCATACATTACCGCACTGACATTGGAAGCCACCCTGCAAGCACTTTTATTTTCGGTAACAGTTATCTCTAGAAGTTTCCATCTCGCCGAATGGGCGGGGTTGGGGGGATAGGTTTGCGCGCATGGATGCAAGGCCACAGCTGATTCTGTGTTATGACATCCATCTTCGCTTAGGAGGAAAGACAGGATACTTCTCTGGTCTTTCTGTCACCGGTGAGTTTTCCTCCCCTCTCTCTCAAAGAAGATACATGTCATAACAGACATCAGCCGGCAGGTAATTTCTCTTTTTCTATGCAGAAGAGATAAACATTGCCAGTTGCTGGAGAGAAGGTGGGACAAGGAGGGGAGAAGACTGTCTTTGCCACCTGCCTGTCAGCAGACTGGGAGGATGGAGCACTGCCTGGTCCGCTCAAACAGAAACCACACTGGGGCCCGGTCCCTCCAGGTAGCCACTCTCCTGAATGATGCTGAACTCCTCACGTCTCTGTCACCCTCTCCCCACCATGCTTCTGTGTCTCTCATCTATCACTTCCGCCAGCTTGCTTCACCTCCATCATCTCTTACCTCCTTCTGCATTTCGTTTTATCTCCTCCCTTTCATCTGTCACTTTCTGCATGGCTCACGGAAACGTTCTAGCTAGCAATGTCAATGGGCCGTGCCTGAGATGTCCCCATGTCACCCCAGCCTCCCATTCGTGAACCTTGGTTACTCTGCATACTACTTTCTGTCCCATTGGCCTTGGACAGCCTCCTTCTCATAGTCTGTTTCCCAGCTTCTGGATATCACCTTCTCTTCTCCCCTGGGTCAGGTATTTTGCTTATTTTACTTTCCTCTCTTCTGCTGCTCCTTAAATCTGGGTTTTGTATCAGCTATGAATGCATTTGACAGTAGAATACTTAGCTAGTGCTGACTTAAGAAGAGAGAATGTCTGAAGGGAGTGGAGATGGCATTGCTTTGCTTCTCCTTGGTGCCATCTTTTGCCCCTTACCGACTGGCTTTCATCCTCACATTCGTCACCTCATGGTTACAAGAGGCTGCTGCCTAAGACTTCAGGGCCCCAAAACAGCATCCACATCAGAAAGGAAGCACCTGTACAAAAAACCAGACTGCACTGGGACTTTCTCAGAAGTCCCAGCAGAGTTTCTCTGTGTCTTGCTGGACAGAACTGTGCTCTGGTTCATTCTGCTCACCTTCACATTAAGAGACTCTGGAGAGCACAGGTGGAAAAGGATTATCCTGATAGGACTGGGTCAGTCAAGGTTCATCTCCTGAGCCTGGGAGGAGGCTCTGTCTTCTCAGCAAACTTTGCCATTCTCAGTGGGTTGAGTTATGACCTCCAAAAACTTATGTCCAAGCGCTCAACTCCCGACGCTGTCAGGTAGGTACACATGCGACCTTATTAGGAGGTAGAGCCTTTGCAGATGTAATGCAATTAAAGATCTCAGGATGAGGTCCTCCTGGGCTCATGCTGCACCCTAACCCAATGGCTGAGGTCCTCCTGGGAGAAGGGAGAGATGTCTGAGACCTACGGAGAGACAAAGGAGAGACGTGAAGACAGTGGCAGATAGGTGTGACCCAGAGGTGTGCCGTGGACACACTGGGAGCCCGAGAGCTGGAGGAGATGAGGAGGATCACCACTCTGAGCCTTTGGAAGGAGCACAGCCCCCCAACACCTCCACATCGGACTCATGACCTTTAGCACTGTCAGAATGAACCCTGTCATTTCAAGACCCCATGTTCGTGTTATGGCTGATCTAGAAATTACATACCAGGCTACCAACTCGACCACAGTCTGGGCCCTGGGGAAGGGGACGTCGGTGGGCAGGTAAGGTGCCTGATCCACCACAGGGGCCCCCTACTTCTCTGCCCAGGGTGTCCCATGTCATGGTAAACTTTCTGGTTGACCTCCTGCATCCCCATGAGCTTTAAGCTGAGACTGTCAGTTCCATCCCCACCATTCACTATCACACGAGCTGCAGACTCTCCTTTCCTTTATGAGGTGGATGCTGACAAACTCCGAATCTCCCAGGCACCCCAAACCCAAAGCACCTGCAACCTCTGCTCCTTCCTGGAATTGGTTCTCTGTGTTCCACCTGCCCACTGCAAAAACATGTGGGTGTTGAAACTGTATCTTCCTTATCAGAAAATCTATTGGGGGGCAGGTGTCTGTCTTCCACCATCACAGGTTCTAGTTGCTGGGCCCGGAAGATCATCACGCTTAGTATCCAGTTGGCCATTGCAGTGGATTGGTAACTGGTGGTCAGCTTAGACACCAGCTGAGCTGAATCAGCATGGCGCTGGGTGTAGATGGCCCACCTGAGGACTGTTCCCAGCATAAAAGGAGACCTGGAGAGGAAGAATGGCATTGTGGGTTCTCCCAAGTGTTGGTGCTAGAGTTGTTGGTTCTCCTAGAGGAGGTTGCTATGCTGGCTTCCCTGATATGAATTTGGTTATCATCAGAAGATGCTAGGGACCTCGTCACTGAGAATGGCTAGGGTTCACTTTGGGGGAGCTCTGGTCCTTCCTTTGAGCATCACTTCCTGGCTCCGGAGGGGAAGATGGTGCTGTTTCGTCTTCAGGTGAAGGTTATCAAACTGGCTTTCGGATATGAATTCAGCTGTTTTCGTCATCAGACGATCTCAGGACCTCATTTTTGCTGACGCAGGCTGTGGTACTTTTCAGGGGAGCTCTGGTTCTTACTTTGAGCATCGCTTCCTGAGTCCAGTGCAGAACCCTCAGCCTGCTGGCACAGATCCTTCACCCCACTGGCATAGATTTTCTATCTTCCAGCACTGACCTCGGGCCTTCCCAGTACAGATCCATGAAACAGACTTGCATTACTCATTGTTGTGGGCTCTAGGTTTTCAGATGAACTCATGTAGGTTATTGCCATGGGACCTAGGACCTTGGCTGGATTCTCTAGGTTTTTAGTGTGTGCAGATTTCCTGCACTTCCTTGGTATTTGACTACTTGGGTGATCATTATAAATAATATTATAAATTCTGTGTCCTGTATATAATTGTTCTCCTTGCAAAGCCTAACTACAGCAGCCATCAAATCTTTCAAATTGAATTGTTACCTCCTCTCTCCCCATCTGTGCAAAGAGGGCAAAATATGGGTCTCACCCTGTTTCTACCATTGGCTGTGGGAGGCCAAGGGTCCACCAAGATAATACCTTATTCATGTTTTATTTATTGGATAAAAATATTTTATTTGGCTGGCCATGCACTTTACAGAAATGCTGAATTTAAAATAAACACAGACAAGGAGGTAATGACTCAAACTGTAATTTAGTTGTTTACATACAGTCCAAGCCGGTGTTCTTCAAAACCAAGGATGTTTCTTACAAGTGATGACCAGGATCCTGTGCTATACTCTTTGCTGACTTTTTCCTGTCTCTCTTTGCCTTCTTTTTCAGTAGGTTCAGTCTGTGGTCATCTGACTCCACTGCAGAAATCCTAGTATAAAAACCAGGTAGAAGAAAGCTGGTAGCTCATAGAAGAAAAAGCCTTTCCTGTGGCGGAGATGCCAGGTGCAGTTGCAACAGGAGCAGTCTAGGCATGATGGAGTCGTGTGGTCTCTGGTCATCTGGGACTCCGTCAACATTCAAGCATCGGAAAGGCCGGCTGCTTGGCTTCTCGTTGGCTCCTCCCAGTCCCAGCATGGCTGATTCTCCAGAGGTGCTGACTTTTCCTAGAGCCCATGTGGCTTGCGTGCCTTATCAGAGGGGCTCTGCACGGTGTTTTAGCAGTGGCCCAAAGTTTGAATCTTAACTGTTAGTGGGTTGGATTTGAAGCAGAAAATGTCTCATTTCTTTTCTTTTAGACTATGTAGCCCTTTTAACTAGGGATCCTAAGCAGATAAGGTGGGTTGCTGAAACCACCAACAACCTGTTCCAGGCACCACAGGTGAATCCAGGCTTTTCTTCAGTCTGCAGAGGTGGAGCAGGGCTAAGATGGTGATGGGGTCACAAAACCTATGTCTTGGTTACTTTTCTCTCATTGCTAGGGCAGAACACCCAAAATGAGGGGAAGAAAGGTTTATTTAGCTCACTGTTTGTGGAGGTTTCAGTCCATAATCAGCTGGCTCCAGGGCAGGCTGGCACAGCACAGGGGCAACACTTCAAGACGGCAGCCAGCAAAGCAGCCAGAGTAAGCAGTCACTTATATTGTAGACGGGCCATACCACCCCCCAGGTTGGGTGTAACATTCACAAAATCTCAGTGTCTTCCCCTTGCACTGGATGAGGATATTTATAAAGTAAAGATCCTGGCTCCTGCTGAGTCTCTCATTTAGTCTCTTCTAAACTTCTCAAGTTGATACAATGTATCAACCATAACACCGAACTTGCAGATTTTATTTTTCTCACAATAACCCCATTGTCTGTTGGATTCCCATCATGTAAATTTGATTGATTAGATCATATACTATAAATATTAGCTGATTATCATTCCACTTTACCTGCTAGGTAATTGGGATCAGGCCTGCAATTTTAAATACGGAATGGCTATTGAAAAAGGACAAAACCAATGCTCTGTCAGAGGAAGTCCATCAAACTTTGGCAGTCTCATTACCCTGCACCTTCTGGTCCACCCAGGTCACTTGGCCCTGAATTTCCCTGCCTCTCCTCAGTCTCTTAGACTTTAAGCTTCAGAATCTGTAGACAATTCTATCTCCTCCTCACCCTGGTATTATTTGTGCAGGTGTTGTGCATCTACCAATTAAGCTCACCTCCTTAAATCATGTCACTATTCATATTTGTCATTTATTTGTTCATTCAGGCATTAAAAATACTGGTGGAGTCCTTAGGAAATAATGACAGTAAGATGTGAATGCTTATAGTTTTGTGGGAGAAATAAACATATTTAAGTAAATATAATACTGTACTATTACTGGTGGGGAGGGGGACATGAGGGAAATGAAGTCCTTGGGGAACAGGAAAGAGAAGACAAGTAAACCTGGACTTAGGCATGAGGGACAATTGCTGGAGGGATGACCAGGAGGACATATGAAGGACAAGAAAGAACCAGTGAGAAGACATTCATGATCCCTGTCTAACTCCTTTAACATTTATCATATGCCCAGTATACAGTGGGGGCATCAATGAATTCGTATTGAATAGGTAGATGGATGGATGAGTTGATAGTGAGTAATGGATGAAATAGAAGGATGAGAAGAATGGACAGAATGAATGGATGGATGGATGGACAGAATGGATGGATGGTCAGAATGGATGAATGGATGGATGGGTGAATGGATGGATGGATGGTTAGGTAGCTAAACAAATGGATGGGTAGATGGATGGATGAATAGATGAATGAATAATAGGATGAATAAATGAAAGGATAGGTGGGCATATAGGTGATGGACTGATGACCAGTCCTGATGGTTTCTGAGGAAAGACATTACTATTTGAAAAATATTTTTCTAGCTGTAAAGTTTACAAGTCTCCACTGGTCTCGTTGGTGAATATTTCCATGTTAACTTGGGAAGTGTTTCCAGAAAGAGAAAGGGAAAGATTCCATTTGCTCTGTAAGCCCCACGCCTTGGGTTAGTTACTGGCGTACCCATGAGGCTCATCTGGGCAGGCAGATCTATTATAGTTCAAAGTGGGTGCAGGACAGAGAGACATAGAAGACAGACAGGGAGCCCAGTCAGACCCTCGACAGGGGCTCCCATGGCAGTGTCTTCTCCAGATGAGGTCTCTACCCAGTGCCACTGTGTCATCATTTTTTTTTTTTTTGAGCATTCATCCTCCTTGTGAGCCATAAGGTGCATAAGGCCAGGGCCATGGCTGGCTTTCTTCTGCAGGTCATTTTCAGTTCTAATCCCAGTGTCTACAAATGTTAGGGTTCCAGCAAACAGGTAATGACTAAAATAAATGGGCTGCTTCCCAGACTAGGGGCACCGTGTCCTGGAAGGCTCCGGTTGAAGATCGGAAAAGACTCCCTGGGCGGAGGGGGCAGGCGCATTCAAGGCGAGGCTACTGAAAGCTCCAGGAAGGGGGAGTGGATGGAGTGGCCACGGGGGCAGGAGAAGCCATAGATGAAGGAAGGAGGACAATCAGGGAATCCAGCCTTTGCAGACTGGACAGTCCAGGGGGGCTTGGAGCAGGGCCACGTCAGCCCCGTGTCCTGCAGGCCCATCAGGACGCAGCGGGAGGGAGGACTGGGAGGCCTGTGCAGGCTGGCACCGGGGACAGGTGCTGGGGAAGAGCCTGGGGCCCTCCTGTGCTCAGCTGTCCTATCTGAAGACAGCTGGACACATCACCACTGAGGACCTGCAGCACTGAATACACCGCGACCAAACTCGGAGAGCTGCGCTCTGCGGGGCCGTCCATCCCACTACTGTCCCCCTCCAGTGCTGCCCTTGTGGATAATGGTTCTTTTAAGGCCACTCAGCGCTGTACTGACAGAAATTAAATTAGCCATCAGCTCGGGCAATCAGCAGCTATGGGGCCGTTAAAGGCAATAAAGGCGATGCTCTCCAACCATGGTCAATTACGCGGTGACACCTAGAGGAGCGGGGACAGCTGCTCATGATGGGAAGGGCCGGGCGCAGCCTGTCTCCTGCCTTGGAGGAGGCTCTTGGCCCAGCCTCACCACTGGGCTGGTGTTCTTGACTACAGTGGATGCTGCCGAGCCAATGTCTCTGCCGCCCAGGGACTCTGCTATTGAAGGGAATCGAAAAGACAGGTCTTCAGGGATATCGAGGGAGTCGAGTCCGGAGTCTGGGGCCATGGTGGTGACCTGACAGACATACAGACTTCTGCCCAACAGGCAGCCAGGGCTCAGCAAGGGACGTCCAGCTAGAGCTGCTTTCAGCATCTCTTCTGCCTCTGGTTTACTGTGCAGTTTAGGGAAGGGTGGTTGCTTCTCTGACCCCACACTCCTCATCTGTCTCCAGGGCATAGGTCACCAGGATGTGACATCACTGACAGTGGGTACCCAGCTCCACAGGGGCACAGTTAGTGTTAGTTCCTCCCACCCTCCTTTCTAGCTCCCCTCCCACACCCCCTCCCTCCCTTCCTTCCCCACCAGCCCTAGGCAGAGGTAAACACATCGCCGGTGGATGGAGTGGAGTAGGAACATCCAGCCCAGGCACACACCCTCACACACCTACCTGCTACCTCAGTTTACCCTGTGTGTCGTGCCTGCACATTGAACTCTCCAGCTGATCACAGATCACCTCCCCCTAGTGTTGTGGGGAACCCCAGACCACACCTGCTTCCCCTAGCAAGTGTCAGAGGAGTATCACATTTACCACACCCCTTGTGTCTTTCTCAAGGAGATGGCATGTTTAAAGCCACACTGCCATTTCAAAACATTTCTTAACATGTTTAAAAAATTAAAGGGACATTCACATAGCAGTTTTTAAAGTGCAAAATTCTATGGCATTTTGTACGTTTACATGGTCATATAAGCATTACCTATATTGTGTCAAAATACTTTCATTCCCCCAATAAATGTTATCTTTTGATAATGTATTGCTGCCAAGATAGATAGATAGATAGATGATGGATAGACAGATGATAGCTAGATGGTTGATAGATATAAAGATGGTAGATAGATGATAGATATATAGAAGATAGATGATAGAAGATTGATAGATGATTGATAGATATATAGATGACAGATATATGATAGAAGATTGATAGGTGATTGATAGATGATAGATGATAGAAAATTGATAGATGATAGATGATAGGTAGCTAGATGACTGATGATATGTGATCGATATATAGGTGATAGATCATAGATGATTGACAGATATATAGGCATTAGATAGATGATAGATGATTATGATTGATAGAGCTATAGATAGATAGATAGATGATAGACAGACAGACGGTCACTGTTAGGGAACTGGCTTACCTGAGTATAGAGGCTAAGATGCCCAGACCATGCAGCCAGCAGCTCAAACTTAGAAGAGACAGTGGTGCATGTAACCGTTTTAGTTGGGGTCCAAGGTCGCAGCTGTAAGCAGGCAGACAGATTCACTAACTCACCCTATTTGGGTGAGAGAAGGCCCGCCCACCTTGGGGGGCACTGTTTGCTTCTTGTGGTCTACCACCTCCATGTTAATCTCCCAGAACCACTCCATTGACACCCAGGCATCATGTTCCACCAAATGCCTGAGCTCCCTGTGGGGCAGAGAAGCTGGCACATAACACTAACCATCACGGTGGTTAGTGACATCACGGTGACCAGTGACAGTGACACCTCAGAACAGCCCCAGAGAAGGTGCACAGCCACTACTGGGGTGCCAAAGGACTGCGTGACCTTCCCTGGCTTTTCAGCACCTGCAGATGTGAGAAGCAGAGACTTCAAACAGGCCGAGAGGGGGTGCACTCTCTGCATAGGAAACGGACAGCTGTCGGACAATGGGGAGGGATGGCTGTTCGATCTCATGGTCTGTGGGCTGTCATGGAGCTGAGGAAGAGCAAGGCTGAGGGAAGGTGCTGGGGATCCGAGAGGCCAGTACCGAGGTGGACTGTAGGACTGAGATGCCCCCAGTGCTGGCAGCGGCCGAGGGTCTTCTCTGCCCTGGGATCCAAATCTCCTGCCAGAGTCCAAACTAAAGCTCTGCTAAAGTAGCATCTACGTTGCTTGAAGAGCAGCCCCAGAATCCTTTGTCAGCCTGCAGAGACCCCCGCAGCACAGAATAAAGAGATCTTTGCTTTCTGGTTTCTTGGTGAGTACTTGGGTGCTTGGTTAAATTCTTGGGGGTCAGCTCAGAATATCCTGAGCATTTAAGCACGAGAAGGACTGAGGAAGCTGGGTGAATATGCAGCCTGGGGGCTGGCTGCCTTCAGGACTGGTTTGATCAAAGGCTTGGGAAGTCTCCTGGGCCCTGGCTTCACTTCCAAGGACTCCCTCATGGCCCCGTCCACCATCTCCAACCATTCCTCCCCACTCTTACCAGTCCTGGCCAGTGACGCCTGCTCTCACCACCATATTGGCATGGAACAACTTCCGTGTTCCTCACACACGAGCACTTGTCTGCTTTTCTTTTCTTTGACAATCTCACACCTTAGACATCCCATAGGCATCTTCAACTCTGCATATCTGACGCAGAGTTCATTTTCTTTGCCAAAGCTGTAAATCATGGGATTCCTAGTCTCAGAAAAAGGCACCAGAATAACAGTGCTTCTAGGAGTGCCAAAAGGGAGAAGATGCTAGATATTCCATGTGCTTGGAAACCCATCACTATTTACCCACCGGTCACGATAGCAGATTTGCCGAGGAACACTTTGGTGATAGGGTATTCCCAAGGCGTCCTGTCTTTAGTGTGCATTTGTGGTCCTTTATAGGGCAGTGGGCAGCCCTGCACGGATCACCTAAAGCCAAGAAACCCACTTCAAAGTCACTTGGCTCTAAGCTGAGGTGGCCATGGTATTTGTAAAAGAATGAGAGTCAGAAGGAAAGTTGAGGCCTGTTTCTTAATATTTCCCTTTCTTTACCACTCTTAGAACAGAGCTGATAGTAATACTGATGATAGTAATACTGATAGTATTATCACTCATCATGATTACCAGGAGACAGGTGGTATCCGAAGCGCTCAAGAATGATTAATTTATATGACTCTTATATCAAAGAGTCATATAAATGACTTTATTGTGACCCATGGTTACTGAGGAGGGGCATTTGCCTAAAATCACAGAGCAGTGAGTGACAGAACCAAGCACGCATACACTCGCATTACACACTGGTCTCCAGGACGCTTTCACCGCTGGCCTGGATGTGGTCCATGCATCCCACCTTCCCTGGCCACTTCCACTTCATTGAGACGCACAAGGTAGAACAGCAGCATGGAGCAGAGTGTAGCACGGGGCTTGCGTCCTGGTGCAGCCTGTTCTCCTGTGTGACCTTGGGCAGGTCACTGACCATCTGAGTCTTAGTTTCCCTGCGGGTCAGAGGAGGACATAAGAGGTGTTGGGAGCACTGCCTGACTTCAGCTCGGGAACAACACTCTACAATGTCCAGCATATAGAACACTCACTCTAGATAGCGGTCATCACCAAATGGCCCCGTGGCGGCCACAGTTGCAATTTTTACTCAGCCTATGGCCACTTCAGGACCAGGGAGACGACCTCCCCTTTAGCAGATGGGGTACCATTTAACATCCCACAACTCCAAGGGTGAACTCCAAGGGTCCCTTCAGGCCTGAGACCTTTCAACCACCCTTCCAAAGGCCGAGCTAAAGTTGGTCATTTCCTTTATAAACGACTGTCAACGACACTGGAAAAATACATCTCCAATATATTTTTTGTGCTGCCAGTTCTCAGTCATCTTTTAATTAAGAGTACTTTTTATTGAATGTTAAACTGTCAAGATTGGCTTTGTGTGAGGAGTGGGGAGGTTGCCATGGAGAGATCATGTTGCTATGGGACTCTTGTGTCAGAACTGGAGTCGAAATGGTAATGGTCATGTCAGTTCTGATAAAAAAAAAAAAAAGGATCCTCAACAGCTTCATTAAGTAGAGGAACTTTTATTTCTTCCTTCCTTGTCATTGTGCCAAGCATAACAGAAGGGGAAATATTGGATTTTGTGACGAGATAGACAATGAGGCCAGCTGCACGCAGTGTCGTGGTGAGAAAGTTCATATCAATTTGCCGGAGAAGTCGTGAACGGCTGCTTTCCCCATGTTGTCTATGCCATGGGAAGGAGTCTTTTTAAATTTAATTATTTGCTTATTTCACTTTTCCTTAAAAAACAATCTCTTCATCTTGGAATTTGTGGTCATCTGGGCTCTGATCCAACATCTCCAGTGGGTTTAGGCCCAGAGCCCTTCAACCCCTCACTGGCTTCTGTCTGCCTCAGTGGATCTGCTGACCTCACGCAGGGCATGGAGGTTGTGAGAAGCGAGGATCTGCCTCGGGGTACTGGGGGGGGCACAAGCACAGGCTCAGGACCAGAGCTGCACTGGGCCCTGGGCACCAGGACCTTGGACATCCTCCTCCTTCCAGCTCCTGCATCTCTGCTTGCCCTCATCCACTCTGCAGGACCAGCCTCCTTCTCTTCACCATCCAGCCTAGATGGACCCAGACACAGTTTTTCATTATTCCTTGCCACCAAGAGGAGGGGTCCAGTGTCCCTACTCCGAGAGTGGCCTGTGTGGCCCAGGACTGGCTGCGGGGTCTGGGTCACTCTGTGTGCTGGTGTTCTCAGTCCCCTGGGTAAGTGGGAGCTGACGTCTCATTTCCCCATCCCCTGTCCCAGCAGCCCCCAGCCCATGTTCTGCAGCTCTCTGGATGCTTCTGAGTTTTGTTCCTGAAGTATCTCAGGGGTTGGACTTTTAGCAACTGCAGGTCATCGGGGCAGCTGGAGTCACACGCCGGAAGGTGTTTTTGATGTGAAAACTGGCCTTCTGCAGGGCCACCTCTGAGAGTTTCCTCTGTCTCCTGAAGAGCGTTCTGTCCTAAATTACTGTCTCCCAATGCCAGTGCCTCCCTGTCCATCTGGCCTCACATAAGGAAGCCGTTTTGTACTGAAGGTGTCTGCAGTTGTGCGTCAGTACCGGTGTCTGAGCGGTCAGCTCACTGAGCAAACTTCTGCTGAGCTTCCCCTCCAAGAAAAACATTTCTAGACCTTGGAGGGCATGCAAGGAAAATGAAGATGGTGCCTACACACCTTGCAACTGGGTCTAGGGGGAAAGATGCTCAGGGGTGACCTGCGTCCCCCAAAGATATTGTAGATCTAACTCCCAGGGCCTGCCCAAGTGACCTCACTTGGAAAGAGAGTCTCCGAGGATAAGGTAAGGGGAGGTCGTTAGGGCCCCAATTCAACAGGACTGGTGTCCGCCTTATAAAAAGAGAAACCATGTTGTTGGAGACAGACACGCACAATGCTCAGAATGGTCAGAAAACCAGCCAAGAGAGAGGCCTGAGACAGACGCCCCTTGTAGCACCCGGAGGAAACAAACTTCCCAACACCTGGAGCTCCTGCTTCTGACCGTCAGAACTGTGCGCTGTGCCTTGCCGTTGTTCCACGTCTTCAGCCTGTGGTGCTTTCTTACAAAAGCCAGAGGAGACGGAATAGGGCTAAGACAGGTACAGCAAAGGCAGCTTCCTGCGGGAAGAGGCCCTGCACCAGGCTTCCAAGGATGGGGAGGACCCAGGACTGTAGAAATGGGGCTGCAGCTCAACTCGGAGAAATCCTAGTGCTGAGAATGTTGAAAATGAGGTCTTTTGTTCTTTTATTTTATTTTATTATTTTATAAGAATTACCTTCTTTCAAATTTATCAGTGGAATCAGACGCTGTTGGCCTCCTTCTTAAAGAAATTACTCCTTTTCCCCCTTGGGATTCCCAGCTCCAAGCTGAGCCTCCGGTGGGTTTGACTGGGAGAGGCCTATGATTGCCCCAAGGAGGTGACAGCGCGCTGGTAAGTTTCAGGCCCTGAAGCCATAGAGTTGTCTGTTTACCTAGGAATTCTACTCTGGCAGGAACTGTTGGAGATGGAATCCGACAAGGGACAAACTTCCTCTGCTAAATGTTTCATCCGGGCACATTTCATCAGCGACTGCCTGCCAGGGCTTTCATTTTAGGAGAGGAGTGTCTGAGGAGATCTTCAAGTGCCCGCTTGTTTGCAGTTATTGAGCGGGAAAAGGGGCTAAAGGATTCTCCATATAACGCTAAAAATCAAAGAATCCGTACTGGGTCATTCACTGTTCATTCATTGTCCCATCCTAATACTAAGATGGGAAAGACGGGTTGGAATACAGGGTGGACCCTCTGCATCATCTTTACAATTCTTCCCTGACCCTAAATGTGCTCTAAAATTAGCAGTTTGTCAGAGGGGGGCACAGGTTGATCTGCGATCCCCGCTTCCCACCTGCCCCATCCTCTCCCAGACCCCGCAGCCCTCGGCAGCTCTTCCGGGGCGACCTCTGGATTTACTCAGGACGCTTACTGGACTCGCAGGCTCCACGGTCAGGGCACACTTCCCCGCTCTCCCGCCTCCTGCACTGGGCGGTGGTGCAAATCCTTTCCCTCCAGCTGGGCCGGTGTGCGGGACCGCGTGCACGGTGTTCCGGACACTGTGCTTGCGCACGGAGCCCGCAAGCCCCAGCGCCTGTGTGCAGGGCGGGCACAGAGGGAGCCGCACCGTGCGCCGTGGGCGGTGCAGTGGACCAACCCGTGCGTGTGCCTCTGAGGAGTCGGGCTGCTTCGGCCTCCCGAGCGGCCCATTTCCATTTTCCAAGCTGGTCCACCCTTGTGCTGGACTGAAAAGTGCAGTTTCATCTCTCCCCGATCCTGTGGGCTGCCACCATGTTCCCTCTTCCCCTTGCCTGCGTGTGACATCATCTAAACCCTCAATGAGGGAAAGAGGAAATTAAAAAAAAAACCTTTCTTGGCAACCAGAATACCTTTAAGTGTAGCATAATTACCACCGCTCTGCCCTCTTCCCTCCCCGCTGGGACAATTCCACAAACCCTACACCATACACTTAAATCTTCAACTTCTCACAGACGCTCCACGCAGATGGGAAAGATTTGATTAAAATTACAGTGCTTTAGGTTCAACTTCACCTATTAAAAAAACACAGATCGGGTGCTGGACTGCTTCCCCTCTGCAGAGAAATAACTAGGCCGCGGTAATTACCGGGCCCCCGCTGCGCGCCCTCCATGCCACCACCCATGGTATTTTCCTGCTCCCGTCTTGGTGGAGGCGCTGGCATCAACGTGGCTGGTGGTTAGGCCTGCTCTCTGCACCGCCCTCTTGCTGTCTCTGCTTCTCCCTTTTGTCTTCTCCATTTTTTTTCTTTAGATCTTTTAAAAAGAAAAGAAAAGCAAATAGTTCTCTAGCTGCTTGGCAGGTGCTTGTGTGTGTGCGTGTGTATTCACGTGTGTGCGTGTGTGTTCACACGCATGCGCATGTGTGCATTGTTTGCATGTGCGTACACGTGTGCTTGTGTGCATGTATGTACATTTGTGTGCATATATGTGTGTGTGTGCATGTGTCTGTGTGCATGTATGTGCATTTGTGTGTGTGTGCATACTTGTGTCCTGTGCTCACCTTCCTGTGTGCCCACACCCTTCTGGCTGGAAGACCTCCTTCTGCCCCTCAGTCCCAGGGCCTACAATGTGTTCAGGACCTCACAACGGTTTTAATCTTTTACTTTTAAAACCAAAAGCGGGGCTGGGGACATAGTTCAGCAGCACAGCGCCTACCTGGCAAACACAAGGTCTTGAGTTCGATTCCAGTATAAAAATTTTTTTAATCAAAGTTTATATTATAGTAATAATAGAATCATATCATTAATAATGCAACATTACACAAATACAGTCATGGAAATATTTTAAAGTATTTATTAAAAGAAGAAGGGACCCAGGGAAGCAAAATCTGTACTGCTGAAGAGACTACTAATGCAGCTGGGGTTTGATGGGTTTGTTGATTGGCTGTGTGCGCTCCTCCTGAGCAGGCATTCTGGGTAGGAACCAATGCACCAGAACAGACACATCAATGAGGACCAGTTCACCTCTCTGAGTGTCTCAGATTTCATTTTCCCCACGACTTTAGGGCTCATTTGTTTTGCTTGCTGTTGCAGTTGAAAGACAGTAAGAACCATTTACCTTCCTGAGGTGTGGACAGTAATCCAGATCCTCTGTGGCCAGAGCTAGTGCAGAGCGAAGAGCCCAGCGGCTCCTAACTCCCGAGGACACTGCTGGAGGGGCCACAGCCTCTCTGTTCATGCATCCGAAACCGGGGCACCAGAGGGGTCCCCCAGGTTGTCCACCTTACCAGGACCCTTGCTCTGCCGCCTCGGGCGGTGCGTCCCTGCCTGATTCTCAGCCTTCTTCACTCTTCCTTCAGCCCTGGACTGGGCCCTGGGGGTGGCTGTCAATCAGTCCTGCACCAACAGAGATAGGCAAGTGGCTGGGTCCTCATGGACCTGGGCTCCGGGGCTCTGCTGACTTCTGCAACCCCAGGAAGACTGGACGGACCCAGGTGGACCAAGGCTGGGGGACCGCAGCTCTCTTCACCGGCTGGAGCTCTGTCAGTGTGAACCCCACAGTCCGGCACTGGAGATGATGGCACACGTTGCTCGCCTCTGGCTGGATGATGCGCCCCGCAAGCAGGGCGGTGTCCGGCTGGGAGGAAGGAAGCCGATTTTCTGAGAGTTGGAGGTTTGGGTTGGTGCAGGATGCGCACCAGGAAGAGGGCTGACGGGCCTCTGCTCTAAGCAGGACGGAGTGGGGTGGCCAGGACAGCGCCTGACAGCAGGGCCTGATGTGGTGAAGACCTGCTCAGTGCAATTTAAAAACAAAATGGGACACACACGTTATGACCTGTGCTTGGGTTCCACCCTGCTTTAGTCCTTCCTTGTTTTCTGAGTATTGGTTTTTTTTTTTTTTTGGTAGTGGAAATCGAACTCAGAACCTGTGCTTGCCAGGCAGGCACTGTCTTGCTGAGCTACATCCCCGGCTGCTTCCTTGCTTTTTGATAAGGTTTCATTAATGCTACATCTTCCGTCTTTTACTAGGCAGAGAAATAAGAACCGCGGCCAGGAGATGGCAAATCATAGTAAGTGCACCTTATTTGGAGTTAGGCGTTAGGCGACCATGACGATCCTTCTTTTACAGAAGGTGGAGCCGAAGCTGAGCGAGGCTGAGTGACTCTCTCAGGCCCCACAGCCACTCGACGGCTGAGCCTAGATTTAAACCTGGGAGGCTCTAGAGTGTCCGTCCTGATGGCAGCAGGCAGGACGGTCATACTAAGGGAATCTGCTGCCATGATGGTTACTCATAAGCCAGAGATCCAGTCGGCTCTTTGAATGTAAATAGTACGAGGCAGGTAGTTAATATTTGCCGGGTGACACAGAAAGGTCGCGTTCCTGCCAACTGTAGGGGAGACACAATATCGTTCTCGCGCTGGTGGGGAAGTGAAGTGCAGAGAACTGAGGTGAACCGGGCCAAATTGCCAGCAGGTCCAGTCCCTTTCCGTCTTTCCATGGATCTATGATGATGTAGGGCAACTTCCCACTTTGTTAAATGCTGCCACAGCCCTAATGACAATTGTGGAAAAATGAAACAAAATGTGTTTTGCATCTTGTCATTTTCACATAATTCTCCCAATAGTTGGCGTAATTGTAACCAGATTGCACTTTTTCTTTGGAGTGTGAGCTTTTATTAGCCCTGTTCTTATCACAAAGCTCCTCTTATGGCTTATACGCTTTTTAATGAGTTTTCTGGGACTGGGTCCCACGCCGTTCAGAGAGTATCAGACGAGATAAACCGTCTCTTGTGAGGAACTTACAACTCCCTCTTGCATTTCTCTATTATGATGGGGAGATAACTTTCCTGGCTTTCACGCCTGTGAAATCTGTCTTTCATTTTTAACTAGATATTTGCTGGAGTTGTGGAGTTGTACACATTTATGCCAAGTTATTTATTGATAGCTGCTTAATGTTTACATACAAGAAAATAATGCCCCTTTCCTTTGTGTTTTTTTTTACCCCAGGTGTTCTCAAAATCTTCTTAAAATTCCTCCATAATTCCAATCTTCCACAATTCTGATAAATAGTTGACTTCTAAACTAATATGTATGCTCCTCATATTTAAATCTATCCATCAGAATCTACTCTGCATTGCAGAAAACAATTTGATTGTAAACACCTATTTCTCCTAAATCATTAAGCAGTTATTCTGAACTCCTTTACTAAATAAGTGGTCCCTTTTTAATTTGTCAGTCTTGATTCCCTCAATAAATATTCATTAACTGTCATTAGCAGACACCAGCTTGATCTTCAAAAATAAATGAGTAAATCCTCTATCTGAGCTTTCTAGTTCCCCCTACTCATTTGTAAATCAAGCCTTTCTGGCCCTGCCATACCATTTCATTGTACATGGTTTTAGAATATGTTTTAATATATAGCATGCCAAGTCTTAGTTGCACAGTTTCTGGAATATTGCAGTAGTTCCTCTTATCCACAGATGGTGTCTTAGTTACTTTGTTCTTCCTGGGACATAATACCCAGCATTCACAATTTAAAAGAGGGGAGGTTTATTTTGGCCCACAGTTTGTAGAGTTTTAGTCCATAATTGGCTGGCTCTAAGGCAGTGTGGCCTAGTGGAGGAGAAACAGCTCATGGCATGGTGGCAGGAAGCAGAGGGAGAGCAAGGGAGGAGGAGGGAGACAGACCCAGGCCTTGTATGCAGAGACCCACTTTCACCTCCCAGCATTGCATTCAGCTGTAAACTCATCAGCAGGCTTAATCCAATGATAAGTATAGTATCATGCCCCATGATTGGGGAGCCCCATCAAAATCCACCTATGATGGCGCACATGGGGCTTTGGAGGCCATCCAGGTAAGAACCGTAATAGATGGCTTCTACATCCATAGATTCAATCAGGCTCGGATCAAAGTTATTGCTTAAGAGTTTTCATCTGTGCTGAATCTGTGCAGACTGTTCTTTTGAGTCATCCTTCCCTGCAGCACAGTGTGACGGCCCCTCCCCCAGATGCTGCTGTGTAATTAGGTATTATAAGTAATCTAGAGATGATTTAAAGTGTACTGGAAGACAGACTCGAATCAGGCACAAAAACTACACTGTTTTACATAGTGGACTTGAGCAGTCTCCACAGATGCCGAGGGATGACTGTGCTGAGGGGAAGCGTATTTCCCTTTTCATAAAAGACTCACCGTCTTTCAGTGGTGATTTTGAGTGGCACTAAAATGGGACCTTTCTCTACGAGATTTCTCGGTCTGGGCTGGTTTCACGAGCAGCTGCCGAGAAAAGGGGGCCAGTGTCTGGTGAGGATCATGGATCCTTGGAGTTAGGAGACCTCAGGAGACACCTGCCACCCACTGGCCGATTCTGGGACCCACAGGTCCACCTGTCCCGTTCCACCTGCACGTCCTCAATGTGGGGACCGCCGACCTCTGCCGTCCTGAAGCCGGGGCTGTGAATTACCCATCTAGTCCGATGTGTCACCCAGTTTGGGATCTTCTTCCGGTGATGCTGTGCACCGTGTCCTTAGTCCTCCTGACAAGCACACACACACTTCTTGGCATTTGCTTTCCCAGTCAAGCCCCAGTTAAACACTGGGGCGAGAAGATAGAGAAGCACATGAAATCTTTCTATACAAGGGTTTTGTGGGATGAGGGGCAGTGAAGTTGGTTCAGCAGCTCTGACAACTGTGTCCTTCAACCAAGATGCCCAAGGGCACTCAAGCAGGTGACTGTGTCCCTTCCCACCAGGAATGGCTCCTCTCTGTGCAGAGAAAGGCAGAGCTATCAATCAGGCACCAGGAAGCCATACTGATTACTGATCAATAGTATCCTTGGCACTGTTGGCTGCTTCCCCAAAACAGCCTTGACCATGAGCTCTGAGCCAGGGAGCTGTGAGTTATCGTTCTAAGGCAGTTCCTGCACACCAGAGTCTTTCACATTCTTCGACTTTTTTTTTTTCCTAATCCAAATGAGTGTTTTTATTCACATTTTGTATGTTTTTACATTTTGGACAGAGCAACTATGGAGAAAAAATAGGAACAGGCTTTTTATTTTTTTCTTTTGAAGTCCTCAAAAAATAATAAAAAA
>PVJX010020623.1:0-33147 GCA_004027295.1 Dolichotis patagonum | reverse complement strand
TGATGATATGAACAGCTGTTTTGAAGAAAACATTATGACAGCTATTGCTGATTTAATATTATCCTTCTTAGAAGTCCTACCATGCTTTTTTTTGTTCTATTACCATTGGTTCTGTCTACCACATTGTGTCTCATTGGAATTTGAATATGTGTGATAGTTCAAAAAAATTTTTTTCTTTTTTATCAAAAATGAGATATTATAATACCCATTGATCATTTTCTGTTATTCAGTTCAGAAAGCCCTGTAATTCTTCCACACTATGCATGGCTTAATACTATTGTGTTATGTTTGATATTATTGTAATTGAAACTATGCTCAACTATAGCAGAGTAAGAGATATGGCGTTAGATACTGTTGATGTCCAGTTGACTTAATGTAAAGTACTGTGTTGCCTATGTTGTCCTCTTCTGATCTGCTCTGTACTGCCCCCTTTTGTTTTATTATCTTTTAAATTAAAAAAAAAAAGAAACACGCTATATTACATACACCTAGGCATCCCCTCCCCAAGATGAATGTAAGTCATGTACTGCAAGCATGGAGTCATAAAAGGTGGAAAACATATATAGCAGATTAAGTATCTGCAGAGATAAGGCTCACAGAGCCTAAAATATTTTCTATTCTGACCCATTACAGAAAACATTTGCCAGTCTGTGGTCTAGTGGATATATAGGCTGCTATCATCCGCTACCTAATATGGAGTTTGGGAACCAAAGAATTTTCAGTTGTATTTTCAAGAGTATCTGCAGAACAGATACACTGTCAGTTTAGGCCAAGACTATGATCTTTGATGAGGGATGCATGAAAAAGACACATTGACAACCTCTGCTTCACCCAGCCATGAATTTTGACCCTTTCACTGTGTATACAACATGAGTAAACTCATAGTTTAAAATGTTTCATAAACGTGATTAGATCTCCCAATTAAATGCCTAGTCTATATCTCTCTCTCATTTTATGGAATTAAACTCAAGTGACCAATGATGGACCTGTAGGTGGAAAATAAAATACTTTGCAGAGAAATGGAACCCCACAGTCAGAGGAGAATGGAAACAGTCCTGACAAAAAAACTTGAGGTGATTAGTCAGATGTGTCACTAGCTCTGTGATCTAACAGGCACAAGTTGAACTTCACAGAGTCAAGGTAAATATAAACCAAACCTGAAATTGTTGTTATTTTAATAAAAGTTCATTAGTTAGTATAACATATAAAGCCAAATGTATGTCAGCACAAGAGACATTTCTTACCCATGAAACTGTCTGATACACATGTTCCTGGTCAGTGAGCAACTTTCCAATCCTAGTGATTTAAAGACAAAGATTTTTTCACAAATACAAGGATGTATCATTGGCTAAAGAACTCGGACTGTTCCGTAACACTTCCACCTGCAGTCACACCTAACCAAAGAGGAATCCTAGAAATGCAGTCTATCTGGAAACCCACATCATTAACATTCAACCATGGTTTCCACACCCATTATCAAATGTAAAACTGAATTCAAATTTTCTGGCTAGTAGGAGAGGTGCAAGCAATTTGCCAAGGAATTAAAGAAACATCTCTTGAAACTATAGGAATGTTAGAATACAATGGAATAAAATTTTATTCTACTGACTCCGGACATTTTACCCCAAAAGATTACCAGGTGTATACTGACCCCCTATGTCAAATGGACAACTCAGAATATATGTGTAACTGGCCTTTTTCATATTTTAACACCTGGTGTTACACTTAGCTAAAAAAAAAAATTACCACTTTTAGCAAATTGTAGCAGTGCTAGTAGATCTGACACTTGTGAATCAAAGTAAAAAACTATGATCCCTAACACATAAGCCCTAAAGTTACTGCAACTATCTCTTTGGTGCTGTCCAAGACTTACAGACCCTGCCAGCTTAATAGAGATGCTCTTTGCTCTCGCTCTTGTGCTCTTCGTAATTAATCGAAGTTTAATGCCTCAACAAGGTCCTAAGCAGATTACCACAGCCTTATCTCTTAGTGTCAGGAAATCTGTTTACTTCAGTTGAACAAAATGCTTAGAGTCCTCTGATGGACCAGAGCCAAGCTAGCTGTATGCTCAATGATGCATTATCCAGCATAACATGAAATTCTATCACGGTGGTACAGCTTGGTAGTTGGTAGCAGGTAGATGCTGGCATGCTTCTCTACCAGTCTAACAGCACAGAAACAGTAAATACAAGGCCCTTGCATTCTTTAATCTAGATTTCTTTTTCTATGAAGGCTCTATTGACCACTGAACGGTGGTCTCACCTTCAAAATTAAATGAAGACGCATTAAGTAACTAAGTCGAATCACTCATTTGCATCCTTATCTCAAATATCTTTTATTATTTCAATGTTTAAAGAATGGAGTGATAACTAAAACTGATTCTGCTTCCACTTTATCATTCCCCCATGTTTCCAACCCAGCCCAAACTTCTTGAGTCTAGTCTAGCTTGAATCATTTAACCCCAACTTTTCTCCCAGGCTCTCGATATTATCAATCTGTCCTTGTTCTTCCTGAAATGTCTCAGAATACTTGTTCAAAATGCCAACTGATGCCCCATGTTATACCCTACTAGAACTTCATTTAAGGATACTATCATGTTTCTAGTTACCTAGTATTTGAACAAAAATCATATTTTACTTGCAATGATCTTTGGTCCTTTTTCATTCTACCAGCCATGAAACTAGATTAACTTTCTGAGTCCATTAGAGTGCTAAATTGCAAGATGCTGAACTAACTCTGGAATCATATTACTTTTCTCTCATTGCTGAGACAAACTACTGAGAACCCAAAGTTAAGGGGAAAAATTTATTTAGCTCACCGTTTGTAAAGGTTTCTGTCCATAATCAGCTGGCTCTCGGGCAGGTAGCTTGGCAGACAGGCATTGCAGAGGACAATCAGTTCCTGGTGGGCAGAGGTAGCAAAGGCAACAAGGAGTGACCACAGCTTTCTATCCCTTCTGTCTCATCCAGGCTACGGTAGCACTCACACCTCTAACCTTAGTGCCCTTGATCCTGGTATTGTACTATGAATCAGTTCCAGCTTCACGCGTTCTAGATCCAGCCACCTCTGAAAAAGCCCTGCCTGTGACCACATGACGTTTTGGAGGAGCAGCCAAACACAAGCTGTAATATCCAGCTAATTTAGGTAGAATTAGGGTTCATTTCATGACGTTAGGTAATTCATAGATTGCTCAGGAAAGTGGAAAATCGATACCAGCGAACAAAAGACAAATGCCACAAACTGTTCTGCAGCACCCACCCCAACAGGACACAACTGCCACCACCTCAGGCCCGTTCATGACAACTCGCACACACAGCAAGGATGCTAGATCCCAGCGCAACACCACTGCCTGTTTTGTTTTGTTTTATTTTGTTTTGTTTTGTTCCGGGGATTGAACTCACAACCTTGTGCTTGCCAAGCAGGCACTTATGTCACTGAGCTAAATCCCCGGCCCGCACTGCCTCTTTCTAATGGGCCTGGGACGTAGATCCAGATCGTTTGGCCCCTGCTACATCTGCCAATCCCACCAGGATGGAGTGGGTCCTTTAGAGTGGACTCTCGAGTTAAAATCAGCTTCACATATGAATAACGTGGGTTGTGACTGGAATTCTAGGATTAATTTATGACCAAAATCTTGAGTAATGACCCCAATGCCAGCCACTTGTGCAGTTAGACAAAGACGCGTGATGATGCCTGAACTGTTTGTAAGCATATGTGTCAGTCTGTGCCCAGAGGTATGTGCCTGTGGACATGATTTTAGTCACTGCTTTGTACAAACACGACAATTATTACTATTAAATGGCCCCCAAAAAGCTAGAGAAGAAGCTAAGGAAGGATGGCAAGGTAAAGAAAGCAATCACAATTGAAAAGAATAATGTTAAAGAAAAGATAGAAACAGACAACCTTAGACCAGTTTTTAGTTCCGAGAAGGCTGGGACCCAATGAAGCAAAATCAGGTCCTAGTGGGCTACAGGCTCGCCCAAGCGAGAAAGGGCACCAGAGATGCTCTGATGTTTTGATGGAAGGAGACGACCACCTTCCATGTCCTCCGCCCTTCCTGTGAACCAAAGATGTCAACTGGAATGGTGAGTACAATATAAAGTTGTTGTTTCTGATAAACTAGGTACATTTTATAACTTTTTGGTAACTACAGTAGGAAAATTATTGGTGTTTCTGGTCTATTACACACATTGTACCACCTTTTTTAATTGGAAAGGTTAGTTAAGGGGTGCTTTTGGAGGTTTGGAATGCATTGTGGGTATTTCCATTACTTTGTATGGGAAAAAAATAGTCTGCATTTACAACCAGTTTGGATTACAACCAGTCCTCTGAATGGAGTTCATAAATCAAGGGCCCACTGTATTACTCCCATCTCTTCAAATAAGTAATGTTCGCTTTGATGTCTTAGGTGGCTGGATCCATTGATGGAGCCCAGGTCCCATGGCTGAGATACAGGCAGTATTAGAAACCTGAGAAAGATTTCAGATGTGACATGACTGAGGGGGTGGCAGGTCATCAGTACCCATTATAACTCTATCTTCCATAAATCCTTCCTAAAATCCGCCTAGCAACTCAGCTCCGTCATAGTGCTATCTCTTCTGATTTCTCCTCCTTTTATTCTGAACAGAACGCTGATTCTTTTTAGAGCACTCATCACGTCGACGTCAGCATTATAGAGCACTGCAATTGGGAATTATGACGTAAACTCACCGAGCTCCTGGAAGCTGCTGATCTTTAAAATGCACTGGTGCAGCCTTGGTCATCTCAGTGACCGACCTGCTAGACGCAGAATGAAGAGCAAGCAGCAGTACACACGGTACAGGTGTTCCAAATACAGACGGGGAAATCTCTACGGATCTGGCAACTACCGACTCCCTGCTATTTTTATCCATGTCTTAAAATTAAGGGACAAACCAGAGCACAGCTACCAGTTCAAAAAGAAACAGAAGTAGATACTATTTTGCTAAAGAAGAGGACCAGGGGAGGGAGGTCAGGAGGAGAGGTAAACAGATCAAAAATGATCACGATATGGTGAGCACCTGTACCAATTCCTCAAAGCACACACAGCTAATATATATTGCAAACATAAACTGATGAATACACAAAGGCCTTTTCTGCCTGAAGCCTGCAAACCTAGCTTTATTGAGTCTCCTTATAAAGAGCTCTATGTAGTTGCAAATCCAAGGCTTCTAAACCCCGAATTGTACTTGCCATAAGCAGTGCCAGGAGTCACCTCACGCATTAGCAATTGATGGTCCCAAAGCTTTCTCCAGCATGAGAAAAGATAGTGTAACTGGGAGTAGGAAAGCCTTGGCTCCGTGATTTCACTGTTGAGGTTCTGTCCTACTTTCCACACTTCTCACTGTGTGAGATAAGTACCCCTATTCAGCTAAAATTGCTCTTACACTATCGCTGATAGTCCTGCTGCTGCAAAACTAACAAGAGCAACAAACCCATGAATCGTCTCATGAAATAGTCCTCATGTACTCTCCTGTCTTACCACAAGTTCTTTGCCTAAAACTAGGCCCTTCTGTGTTCAAGCAACAGGCTCGCAACCCATCTGTCACTGCCCCTGCCCACGCCTTCCACTCGACAACTACACAGCGTCTATAGCTAGAGCACACCCTCGGTCCCTCAGCCCAATGCCTGACACACAGTAGGTGATCAATCTGCTCGTGTTTTGTGGTGGGAGACGAATGCGTAGAAAAACTACTGGCCAGAGAATTAGAACCTGGTGCGTCGACCTCCACTTGGCAGGTTGAGCTTCATAAAACAGCTCTGAGCATATTTCTGTAATTTGGTTTTTCTTGAATCTGAAAGAGAAATCTGTTTATTGTCTACTGATAGAAGGTATGTGTAAAAACCCTTTCAAAACTGCAAACTATTACAAAAAGTACTATTTTGGTTGCCTATGTACAAAATTGCACAGAACACCAAATTAAGATGACACATCAAATAATAGTAATTCAGAAAACATTACCAGCTATATAACCCTGCTAACAGGCACAACAACCAGAAACAGTATTGAAAGATATTATAAATATAATCACCATTTAATTTACAAGGCCGGGACATGACCAGGGGAATAGTAGTTCAGGAAGAAGAAATGATATTTGCTATTTCTTTTGACATAACACAATATTTACCCATAATTGCATGGTCAATATTTACATGCTATTAAATAGCTTTTCACATGGTTGCTTGAACTCAATAAAATAGAAGAAAACTGTTATCGTGATTTTCCCAGGGGAGATTGGAAACGATACACTTTCTAGATGATCTTCTTTGCTGGCTTATTTAACTCTGAAAATTGCTTATATATGAATCCTTAAGTAGCTTTTGTGGCCTAAGCTTTCATTTGTGAACTCCAATTTTTAAATCAATCTCCCAAAAAAAGGGTCTATCCCTCTTCTAAAATTCCGTCTCATCTGCCAGCAGTCTCAGTATGTAGGGCAGTATTTATCAAGACAAATAATAACGCTTGCATTTTTAAACTTGTCACACAATGTGATTCAAGATAAAGAACAAAGCATTTGAGGCACCCTCCAAATACCAAATCCCAAAATTCTGAAAGGATTTGCATATCTATGGCTCTCTAAAATGATCTGTCTTACAGATTATAGAGAAGGATGCTTAAAAATCTTGGTTTTTTAATTTTTAACTTTTGGCTGTAAAGCATCCTTGTAAATGCATTGGGATTGTGTTAATGAATACTGCAATCATAATTTACCTGCAGATGACGAAAGGGCTGCACAGTGCAAAAGCCATGTCGCCTCAGTAAGTACCTCAGGTTCCAAAATATTTCTGAAATGTGTCATCATTACCAACTTATGGCAGATTTATTGTTTTTCATGTGTAGCTAAATTATTAGACTTGAATTTAGAAAACCATCTGCTCAACTTAAGGCACTTTAAGAATTCTAAAACTGAAATAACTAAATTTGAATTAGTAAAACTAAAAAGCTATTCACGGGAAAGGAGCTCAGATAAAAAGGAAAAACAATACTGTAAAGCTTTTATGCACATGATAACAGCTTCTATAAGCAGTACACAAGTATAAAAGAAAAAGATGTAATCGCCTCAGTTTATATTTTACTATTTTTGGCATACCTACATACACAAAACTCTGATCAATATTTAAATTTTAAAAATTTATTACATATAAGACACATTACCATGAATTGCCCTTAAAATACCTCCCTCACTTTGTGCACATTTATTCCATTATTCCTGCCAATTTCTGAAACAGTTCTGGAGGTCTTCTTTGGTGAGTTCTTTTTGGAGGTTGTGGTTTAAAAAAAAATACAGTGAACACAGCGGCTAAATGCCATTCAAGGACAAGGTGGGCTCATAAAAACATTATAGCATCTTCATCCATCCAACCACCAGGTCTAACAGGGTGCCCTCTCTGACTCCTCCCTGCAGTCAAAATGACCAGGAGAGCTGAACTGATTCCAGACATCAACGATGTCATGATACAACAATGGAAGGAGTGTATTCAAAAGAGTATGTTGAGGCAGAATAACAGCAATGTATCTTTTTTTAGCTTTTATTTAATTTCAAAGAAAAAAAACAATAAGCAATGTATTTTTTACTGTGTACTTTTTTTAAAATTTAAACAATCACTATACGTTTCCATCATACTTCATTATCACCTTAGTTGTTTGTACTTAAGAAGTGAACAAGCTAAAACAAATATTGGCTGAAATTATAAACCTTATAGAATATCTGATGCCATTTTATTGTTTAAATAAGAGCAAATAACACCTGTCCAATAATAGAATTTCTTTAACATAAAAAGGAACAAGTTGATATTGGTCTCAGGACTATTTAAATGTTTCAGTGGCACTTAATGATGTGTGAAATAAAAAACTGAAAGTTGTTCCTACACCAATTTTGTATCACAATGTCATGGTTTATGTCGGTGGCCCCCAGGCCTCATGTATTTGCATAGTACATTTGTAACTGGTTTATTGTCTAGTGCTTGGATTGGTGGTGTCAGTGCTACACCCTCCTAGGGGGTGGAGCCAGGATGTGATGTAATGGCAAGAAGAAGGTGTGTCTCTCTCTTGGCGGTTTCCGCTTGCTGTCTGCAGCCGCCATGAACTGGGGCCCCACCATGTCACCCTGCCTTGCAGCCAACTGACTATGGACTGAAACCTCCAAAAACTGTACAAAATAAACCTTTCTTTTCCCAACTTTGGGCATCAGGTATTTTGTCTCAGTGACTAGTAAAAAGTAACTAAGACACAACAAACAGGGCAGAATTAAAGACACCTGTAAGTGAAGCCAGGCACATGATGAACACCTGTAGTCCCAGGTGCCTTTGGGGCTGAGGTGGGAGGATCACTTGAACCCAGCAGTGCAAGACCAGTCTGGCAATTAATGAGAACCTATCTCAAAAAGAAGATACATGGGTACGAAATACCCCTTGAATTCCCATACTCTTTGATTTATTGCTCATATTTGCATCCATTTCTAAAACTAAGAAAGCTCATGTGTGTGGGTATGCATGTGTGTGTGCACATGTACACCCAGCACCTCTGGGTGCAGGAAGTGAAGAGACACAGTAAAAGTTTGTGCAGCTGTATGTGAAAACTAGGCAGGAGGAAACCATTATATTTCCCACAGAAAGACAATAAGGGAAAACATAATGATTAACAAAACTTCTTTTCCAAAGTTTTTAAAACATTAAAGTTTGCTATCAGAAGAACTAATAAGGTAACAGGTGCAATGGCGTGGCACACTCTGCTGCATGTTCGTGGCTTTCTAGTAGCTTACTAGCTCGTTTGTTCACTCATCAATGAATAGTTATGTGGCACTGACTGTGGGCCTGCTACTGTCCCACATCAGAACCTGAAATCATTAGAACTTGTCATCTGAGTTTTTAGACAAGAAAATAGAAAATATGACTAGCTAGGTGTGGTATACCAAAGACACAGAGGTTCATAACATTCCTCACGCCTGTCTTTGAAAGGCATAAATTTATATATTGATTTCATGGAGGCATGTCCACTCAAAGCTGATCTGTGGCATAGAGATTTCTAGACTGCTAACTTGACCCAGTGCCAGAGCTAAAAGAATCTGCTCTAGAAAAGTGGAAGTTTAGCATGAAACCATGGAAGAGAGTTCTCAAGATTGATATCCATGGATTTTCCTTTAAGTTCAGTTACTTAGGATTGCTGATTGATATATCAGTTTGTTTTCAATAACAGGCAATAGAAATGGAGGTATGATTTGAGGACTTCGTTTACTAGAAATATGTTTCTCACCAAGTTAACAGGCACCTGAAACATAAAACTCTGCTACAGGAGATTTATTACGTTGGGATAGAAATCATGTTCTCCAAGCATCCTCTCCGAGATTTCCACTATGTTTTTCCTCATACATGGTTTGTCTGACTTTCTTTAACAGATGAGAGCCTATTTTGCCTTCCTCCCCATAACCTCAACACCTAGCATAGTGTCAAACACATAGAAAGCAGCCCTTAAATATTTAGATAGTGAGTAGACAAACACGCTATTCCCAAGGGTGCACCTTTTCCTCAAATAGCAAAGATCCATCCATAGATTTCCAGAACAATATTAGTATTACCCAGCCTGACACATCCTTGTTTTAACAGACAACTATGAACATAACTGCCAGCAATACCAAATGGCCTTTGGGAAGGGGCATTAGACTGGTTAAGATGCCCAAAAAAGGTTGTTATTACATACCTAGAGGCTGACAATGCAAAACAAGAAAAATACTATCTTTTCCTGGAGAAACTGAGGGTATTATCAATGACTTATTTCTACTATGAAACAATCACCTTGAACGAGCCACTGAATTCACCTCGATGACTAAATCATTTCACCCATGAAATGAAATAATTTGTTCAACTTGCCTTAGACAAGACCAAGAAGCAAAGAGTCAAAGAATATATACCATATCACCTATCTTTTTTGCTTATTGAAAATAAAGGTTTCTAATTAAAAGTGAATTTTTACTGCAAATCCTAAAACTAAGATAATGAATTATTCAACTAAATTTAACAAATAGAAACTTGAGTACCTACAAAGTTTCACAAAGGTAAAATATTCAAACTCTATTTTAAAGGGCCTACTCATGTGAGTTATGTCTTGCTGTTGACTTACAAGGCAGAAAAACACAAGTTTGAGAATTTCTGGTCTAATAAAGAAAATAAGACAAGTCCATAAGAAACAGTTAATGAGACAAAAATACAGCAATTGTCAAAAAATAAGTCTCGGTTAAACATTTTATCAATCCTTCTTTTTTATACTATTTCATGATATTTTAAAGGTATAATTAAGTAGAGAAGCAGAAATATTATTCCCATGAAGAAAAAAATACATATGTAATTGGTGAAGTCATAAAAGGTACTCTGGGCTTTTCCCACGCATAGCTTCACATCACAGAGCAACAACTTTCTGTTCCTTAGGGTGAGTAATAACTCTGACTTCCATATTTCTGAAAATGTTATGTCCTGCTTTACCAATCTTGGGCACTATCCGTTCATCCCCTTTAGGATAAATGAAGATGGAGCTGTTTGCGTCATTGTAATGTTTTGTTCCCCAAATTTTCCCTGCATAAACTGTGTTCAGTCAGTGTCATTCCAGAACAGTATCAGACAGATGCAGTATGATTATCCTTTCTCTCTTGTACAACTTTGCTTTAAGTACAGAATGTCCCACTTTTCACTTACCTTGGTTCTGAAATACCGGTCTCTAACTCCTCCCACATGTTAACATGCTTCTAAATGGAGCTGTCTGTAGGGTTCCTACATGGCTCCCTTAGACTCTCATGTTTGGTTACATAGCATTGCGGCACCCCCAGCCCCAGTTCCTCCTGTTTACCTTGTCAGTGCATCCTGGAACCCCCATCTCCCTGCCCCCTTCTGATGTGGTTACTTTCAAGACCTTTGTTCAGCTGTCGTCGCAGTTACCTGGTCATACTTCTGTGATCTTCCCACTCTTTCTGGATCCCACGTCTTCCTTCAGGCTGTATGCAGTCGTTTCACTGAGGAGTATCTTCCAGTGGCTTTCCAGGGCAGGATCCCTTGCGGACACTTTTTTGGACTCCAAGCACGTATGAGAGCATCTCAAGTCTACTTTTATACATAACTTATAGTTCTTCACATGTAAATTGTTATTTCTCATAATTCTAAGGCTAAGTGGTTAAACCGTCAAAGTAATTCTAATCCAGAAAAATCCTTCTTGCTTAAAATTTTATGCCTTGGTTATTCAAAACCATTGTATATTTTTCTTCTCCATTTCTCCTCAACGCATTTCAACTGAGGTTCCTTTGTCAATATTCTAATAAATTCAGTTTTATATTGACCAAAAAAGCTCTTTTATGGTCAAATCCAATAATCCTCATTTTAATAATATAATAGTCTTAATAATCTGCACTCATCTTAGTTGCCATTTCAGTAACATTTGATATTGCTGAATGTTCCAACCTCCTTAAACACCTTTGGGCTTCTATCATAAAATTAACTTCATGTCTACCTCTCACCTTATGAGTTCTCTTCTAACTACTAACCACTGAGTTATTTTTTAACCTTATTGTCTCCATTCTTTCTTCCCAAGGTGATCGATCTCATTTTTTAAGATTGATAAACCTCATCTGTTAAAGACTCTGCTATGAACTCCAAATTCATATAAATATTTGTTTTGGTTACTTTTCTCTCATTGCTGGGGCAAAACATTCAAGATGCCAAAAGAAAAGGTTTACTTAGTTCACAGTTTGTGGAGGTTTCAGTCCATAATCAGCTGGCTCCGAGGCAGGGTGGTGTGCCTAAGGTGCAATTCTTTATGGTGGCCACAAGCAACAACAGCAAAAGGGCAAAAGAGGGGAAGCAAATCTCTTTCCCTCCCTTACACTGTATGCTGGCTACCTGCCCCGCCCCCATGGGTGCAGCCCTCACACCACCAATCCCAGCCCCAGAAAATGAACCAATCACAAATGCTAGACTCAACTGCCTTCAAAAGACCCTTCCCCTGTGGCCACATCAGGTTTTGCGTGGACATCTAGACACAAACCATAACGTTCCACCCCTACCCCCCACAAGGACTCATGCACATCCTTTATGCAAAAGAGTCCATCTGCAAGAGTTGCCAAAGTCCTAACAGTTTCAGCATTGCTGAAAAGTCCAAGTGCCAAATCTCCTCCAATATCTAAGACAAACTCTTAGCAGTAACCCCCTGCATAAATGAAATAAAGTTAAACACTTCCAATATTCAGTGGCATGAGATAAACATTACCATTCCAAATGGTACAAACAAGGGGATACAATGGTTGGGACCAAAGGAAATCCAAAATCCAGCAGGGCAAACATTAAGTCCTGGAGTTTCACACTCAGCATCTGAAGCAATCTGATTGTGAGCTCCAAAGGGCTTGAGGGACTCCACCCCCGTGGCACTTCCTGTAGTAGTGGCTCCTAGGGCTTCTCTCTTAGGCCCACTTTGCTCCCTCCTTGCAGTTTTCCTCCAATGATCCATGTTCCTGGCTTTTCCAAATGTCTGGGTTCTCCACTGCACCCTTTTCTTTGCACTCACAGGTTCACATACTGCCCTGTCAGGGGGACACTGCCTGGCCTCCCAGGCCTTCTGAAACTGAGTTGGAAGTTACCTTAACCTCAGAACTCATGCGTCCTGCAAGTGCCTAAAATCGGTGCCACACGGATGATGCCAAGGTCTGCTGCCAGCTGGAGCAGCAGCCAGGTTTCCCTCTTTGGCTGTAGGAGTCAAGTACCTGGATCTGAGCACTGTGAACCTGACTGTGAGGAACAAATTCTCTCTGCTCGGAACCTGGTACAACAGTTGCTATTTTGGAAGTTCATGTGGCCTCTGCCACCATTCTTGAACCCAGCACTCTGTGGCTTTCTCCTCAAAGCAACATCTTTATGGCAAATGTTGGAGGCCCATGGCCTCCCATGGTGCCCCAGGCCATCTTTTCCATTCTTTTGTTCCTTCTCAGCAATGGAGATCTTAGCTCTATCTTTACAGTCCACAGCTTTACTGGAGCTTTTTTCTTGGCCAAATTCGCAATATTTTAAATCATCCTGCTGGGCTCTTTGCTCTTGATTCACAATATAAACCTGGCTAAAATCCCCCAGCAATAACCAGTCCACCACCTCAAATTAGAATGCCTTGAAATTTCTTCTGACAGATTAGTTAGTGTACCACCCTTAATTTCAGCCTCAAAGTTTCTGGACACAAGCAAAATGCAGACAAACTTTTTGCCAAGCCGTAACATACATCATCCTGAGTACAATGACCAACACGTCCTTCTTCCCAGCAGAAACCTCCAGAGTCTGGTCTTTACTGGTTTTCTGGTCTTCTGAGCTCTGACCAAAATCTCCCACGCGGAAGGAACAGCCTAAACCATTCCAGCTCTACCCTTTAAGGAAACATCTCTAAAGCCTCCCAAACTCTTCCCACAAGCCATTTCCAAAGGCTCTTGAACCACATGGTCAGGTAGAGTCACGGCAACAACCCCACTCTTGGTACCAAATTCTGTGTTGGTTACTTTTCTCTAGTTGCTGGGACAAAACACCCAACACCCAAAATGAAGGAAGAAAAGGTTTGTTTAGCTCACAGTTTGTAGAGATTTCAGTTTATAATCAGCTGGCTCCAAGGCAGGGTGGTGTGGCTAAGGGGCAACCATTCATGGTAGCCACAAGCAAAAAGTGAAACGGCAAAAAGGGGAAGTCAGCTTCTTTCCCTCCCTTGTACTGCACACCGCCCCCCAGCCCCTGGGCAGGTGCAGCACTCACACCACCAGTCCAGCACTAGACAACGAACCAATCAGAAATGCTAGACGCAGCCACCTTCAAAGCCCCCACCCCGCTCATGACCACATGAGGCTTTGGTGGGACATCCAGGCGCAAACCATAACAATATTCAACTGCCTTTTCAATACACCACCTACAGGTCTGAGAAACATCTCAGGTTTAACAATTCCAAACTAACTCTCTATTTCTACACCACTCCTGCTCTCTCCCCCAGGATTAGTAACACCATCCACTTACGCCCTCGGGTGTCAAACCTAGGAATTACGTGTGACTCTACTGTTCCTTGCACAGTGCCTACCATTTCAAAATATACACCTCCATTTCAGGTCAGGTCGCCATCTCCCTCCTAAATACTCACATTGCCTCCTGCATTTTACAGGTTTCTGGTAGGATTACCAATGCAGGGTTGCACTCCTAGAAGGCCTTAGCTTTTGACACTATCTTCACATTGTCCCTCCAGCCCAATGGTTGGTAACAGCCTCCTGCTGGTGCTAATTTTAACGAGAACCAATTCTATTTTCTGATGACTTTTCTTCCACTGTGATGTAATCTACATGAAAGTAAGAATTTACTGCCTAGAATACTGCCTGGCCTATACTGAGTGCTCAATAAATTTATTTTAAAGGAAGAAAGTATTGAAGTGTTTCTCCAAAGCAATAGTTCATTGGGATTGCAAGCAGTTAAACTAGTATAACTATGGGAGAATCAGAATTTTACAAGGCTCGTCAGAAACTTGTAAAGTTTTATGGAGGATTTGAAATAACTAGAATCAGGTCATCAAAACAAAAATTTTAAAATCAAATTGAAATTAAGTAAACACATGCGAAGCAAATGACCTGAATATAAAGAAATCACTTTCTGAAGGTCATTTCATTCCATTAATTTGGGTACTAGCTTCAAGTTATTTTTTAAAGTTTATTTTATCTATAAAATACATGTTTTCATTAAATGCATCATTACTTTTATGACCCTTACAATCAATCTCCTTTTTCCTCTTCTAAACATGAGAAACAAGTAAGACAGACACAAACATTTTATTGATGAGCTTTAAAAAATACGTGGGAGATGGCTTAAGGGAAAAGGAATTAAAGATAGCTTTATGATGAAATCTACACTCAAGAAAAGAACTTAAATAACTAAAAGATTCAGAGAGTATTTCACAGCTCAGAAAATATCCAATCCAAAGTAAAACAGACCTAGAACAGGGCTTATGTAAAATAAGAACAGATGAGTAATTAAGGCCTTCTTTAAGGCACCAAACTCTTCAAAATGAAAACCACAATCATGGACTTTTTCTTCCTCCTAAAAGCAATAAAACAGAGATTGCAATCCAAAGGCCAGCTGATCGCACCTGCTTCAGTTTCTTGTTCTGTTTGGTTCACGCAGAGATTTTATTTCAGGTTTCGGGTCTTTTAATTTGAACTTGTTGGCAATATTTAAAAATTAGGAGTTACTCCCAAAAATCTGGAACTCTGACATTGCCTGAGAATCTCCACAGCAAAACAGTCCGCTCCCCTGGATCCATGGATGCCCCTTAAACAGAGAGTCACAGGGCCACCCCATCACTGGCTCACAGGCCACGTGGTCCCTCAGTTTCTCTGGCTCAGGTCTCCAGTCTCACACACGATGGACACACATGTGCACACTGCAGGAAAACACCTCGATTCACTTTATGCTCATTTGAAAAGTCTTATAGATTCGAATCAGGATTAGTTCACTCTTACTTTACACTAAGACAGTTCCTAAGATGGAATTCTGTTGTTGCAAATGTCGCAGCCCACGCTTTCATGCCCAGGTTGGGAAGCCAAGAGGCATAGGATGGATACCTTCCCATTTTCTGTCTTCCTCCCAAACACAAGGCCTCCTCTGGCCACTCCAGCATGTGTGTAGGGGCTACCAGTGCTAAGCCTTTGCTCTGTACCACCAACTGCCACACCCCGGATTCTTGAGATCTTAGTATCTGTTTGCTATCAAAACACAACTCAGTCTCTGAAAGGAACTAGCTTGGGAACGTCAAGAGAGGAACTGTTTCACCAGTGGAATGGATCTCATCCAATTCTCCAAGCAAAACATATGAAGTTATTACCTACCAAATGTATTACCTACCAAATGCTTTCAATAAAAGGCAATTTGAGATTTCTCATACTCACAACTATTCCCTTTTCTACTGGGAAACATTTGTTGATCCCAGAATTCATTAGAACAAGCCCTTGACATTTAAAACAAACCTTCTTCAAAGCTGAAGACTAATTCTCAAAACAGCCCCATTTATTTTGCATTAATTGGTAGGTAGTTGACTTTAAAAACTGGCTTTAAACCCACATGGAAATTGAATTTTATAATGGCTTAATGACATTAACACACACAATTTACAGTGCTCACAAAAGCTTTTGTCTCTTGTGGTCCCATTTTTACCACCCCAGATTCTGCAGGTTTATGATGATAAGCATTATAAAAATGCCCGGGCAGCTGAAGACATACTCCCTGCATCCCTATCCTGATGGAACGGAAAGATGCTGCCAATTAAAAATGCAGCAGAGCTCACTACCGCTGACTTATGCCTGAGGAGGACACAACTTTGGCTCATTTGGGTTATTTAATCTGGATAACAACCCAGTTGCTGTGTGAAATAACTTGCTTTTCACCTTCAATGTGCAATTCTTCTAACACCATCATTTGGCGGACTGACTGATGATTGGGTGAGTTTGCTCGACTTTCCCTATGAATCATTTAAATTACGGTTATGTAGAAAGATTTAAATTTGCTTTGGAGAAGCTGTTAGATAATTATTTTAAACACTTTTGTTTTTCACATTGTCTGACTTTCTGCACTGGATTTTTCCTTCTCTAGGAAAGTAATGTTAATTCCCTTTTATTTTCTCTCCTAGAGTCCAAAAAAAAATCTTCAAATTGAAGAGACAGAGTATGTAGAAAAGAGAGCAGGTAGAAATTAAACCTTCGTCTCACTTCTCCAGCAACCTGAGCAGTTATATCTCCATTCCTATAAAACTACACTTGGACTACCGGACTTCCTAGGCTTTAGTCAAATAGGCAGGATCAAACATCGATTACATTTTGAAGGAAACTGCAGCTCTAGTACTCTTCAAGCCTAAAACTCTGTACCCTATGCACTAACACCCAAACATTCATTTGTGATTTACCAAGGGAAGCCCGGGTCAGAGTCTTACACCCAGAGAGCGAACAGAGCAAAGCCTACCCTCAGGCAGATCTAGAAAACCACGGAAAAAAGATGCTCAATAGATACACAGCTAGGCAGAAACACTTTTCCCTTGCAGTCCTGTCTGCCAGGAAGTCCTCACTGGCAGCCATTTGTCTTACATCCACAAATTGCTACTCAGACTATTCCATACACCCAGAAAGGCAAGAAGAATGGAACCAAAGAAAGAGTCGTTTTTGGTTTACCCCCCTGGTCCTATAACCTACCTATGAAAGGATGGCTGTTACAGTGTTATGCCATCCAGGACCGTACCGCTAGGCACACATGTAGATACACAGATACAATAGACATGATTTCTGTGATTGGCCCAAACTGACATGTGCCGTAAATGTAAATCTCCCACCAGATTTCAAAGAATGAAATATATTCCAGCAATGTTTACATGAATTACTTGTACAGATGCTACTCTGAATATATTGGCTTTAATAAAAATCTATTAATAATAACAATTATTTAATAAAACTAATATCACTTGTTTTCTGCTTTTTAATGTGGTTCTTTTAAGTGGAGAAGGGACAGTGGTACCTCGATTCATGAATTTAATTTGTTCTACAATTCTGGAAAAGATGCCCACTTTAATGTTCGTGCGGGAAAGACGGAAATTGCACTCGATAGAGCTCACAAACAAAAACAAAATTTTGTCAAATGCTTCCGTTTGCAAATGAATTGTTCGCAAACAAAAGCATCGGTGGTAACTGTGGAAGGGCACGTGCTGTTTTCATCCATTCGTGCTACCATACAAGAGACAACTGTTGCCTTGCAGCATGTAGAATCTGAACCCAAGAAAAGATTGGACAAAAGAGGGGTGGGGTGGAGAAGTGTGCGTGGGATGGCATCACGAGAGAAAGAAAGACGAGGTTCGGGACTGCAGAACAGTCTGCATGTGCCTCTTAGTCACCGATTCCCTGTACAAGAGGACCACAGGCAGCTAGCGAAAAGCTTCGTTGGCGTCATCATTTTGTCAACGGCTGAGACTTAGGACATCGGAGGAGGCACAAACTTAAGCAGCCGTCGTTTGGTGTTGGAGCGCAGTGCTCTCGAGGCCCACTACAAACACAAAATCCTAGACTGTTCACAGTATTTACATGTGACCTACACATATCCTTCTAGGTACGTCAAATCATCTCTGGAGTATCTGTAACATCTAAACAATATAAATGTCATGTAAATAGATACTGTGCTATATTTTAAAAGAAATAATGACAAGAAAAAACTGTGCACATTAAAAATAGATGCAATTTATTTTTCAAATACTTGGAGGACTCCACATCGGTAAAACTCACAGATACAGAGGGAAAGTTGTATTCCGGCGTGGTATGATTAGAATGCACGTTTAGCAAAGGTCATCTGAAATGAGATTACCAAGCAAGGGCATATTTCTCCCCATTTCTTCCTGCTGCTAAGATGATTTTATGTGATTTAGGTTACGACATATTTGTTAAGATAAACAGAGAAAACCAACTACCCTAAAATCTCGGTGGCTTCAAAAGGCAAACCCTTACTTCTTCCTCAAGCCTGTGTTTACCCTGGGCCCATGAATCTCTGCCTCATTCCATCTTTATTTCTTCTCCCTAGGACTTCAATGATCAAGCACAGTGGCATAGAAGAAGGAGGCACTGGAGAACCACAGGCTGGCTCCTAACTGTCCTCACAGGTGACACACAGATGGTGACATCTCACCATCCAAGGCAAGTCACATGACACACACACACACCCAGCGAAGACAACAGAGCAGAGATTATAATCTGTAGGCAGAGGTCCAAGGAACAGGAATGGGACTGACCAGGAGTAATGCCACAGTCCACGACACTTAACCCCCGAGGTCCCACGGGAAGGCTCCTTCCCTGAAAATCGTGAGTGTTCCCTGCGCCACATGTATTTTGTCACTTTCCAAGCACAGACCCATTCTGAGAACTGCGTTCTCTTTGACACTCATACCTTCCATCTTTTCAGAAGACTAGGCCAGGAGCCAACCCAGAAGAGTATTGACAGCGATGACTTGTTGAACCCAAGTGTAGGGTTAGGCTGTAGGAAGCCATTGTTAGTCAGAAGATCAGAGGCTCCCTGGCAGCTAAAGCAAGCACAGGAATCAGTGCAGAAATGAAACCACAGGGAGAAACATGGACAAAACTATGAGCCAGAGCCACGGAGTCCCTGCAGAGGTCCAGACACCAGCTGTACCCTCAGATACCTTAAAGCCTCCCTCCTGTTCATTTCCGAGCATAAATAAACTATAAAACCAACATAATGTTTTTGCTTAATCTTGTTGGTGCCATGCGGATCAAATGAGTCCACGTGAGTCAAAGCAGTAACGTGTAATTGTCATCCATTCCTACAATATTATTATTATTATTATTATTATTATTATTATTAATTATCACTGCAGCCAAAAAAGGTCTGAGTTCTTCTCTTGAGATGTAGTTTCAATAATCCACAAGCAACAGCTCTTTCACAAAAGTAAATGTTGATAAAGTTCTCTGAAATCTGCGAATAATGAGGCAAGGAGGTGCCTCTGTTTCTCTAAATTGGCTGATTCACATGGCCCAGATTTACTGGGTAATCACCGCGAGTGTTCTCAGCACCAATGTATCGGAACAAAGGAAAGGAAGGACGGCTACCAACAGAGCCAGGCCCAAGTGTTCAGAGTCTGCTGGCAGCTAAAAGAAGATTGAGGTAAGCGTTCCAAACTCACAGAAGTGTCTTCACTTATTAGCATTCACTAAATTAGCACTCTTGTGATTTGCCAATCATACATAAAAATTCTTTGGTTTTGCTGCTTTTTCAGAATGGCCTCTAGGTTGAATTTATTCCAGGCATCCGTATGCTCAAAACATATGGAAAAGAGAAAAAAGAAATGTTTTCCAAAGTATTCTTAAATTTGACTTCTAAAAGAAATATTTTCTTGTCAGAGTATTTTTCAATGTTTTCTCTTCTTTGCTGAGAGATAAATTTGTAAGATTTTTACCCTGCTGATACTGGTGATTAAAGAGGTTGATTTTTACTAATAATGATGAAGAATAAAAATTCAGTATTTCTTTCTAGGGCATATGAAGTTAAATACCAAGTCTCTGTTCTTGAAGAGTTTGGATTCTAAGTAGAAAAACGATGCTAATTGAGAAATATTTTAAATAGGTAATGATATAGACTAAGAGAAATTTCCCCTTAAGTAACCTTACTCCTTCAATTTGCCTTTCTCCACTCCCAATTAATGCTTTAAGAAATTACTTTCTTCTTTATCTGTTACCTTTTGCAAAATCTTGGCTGATTCTCACTGGACCAACATTATATGTGTTACAGAAACAAAGCCAAAATTCTTCCAAGCTCTAGACCCTTAATCTAAGGAGACTATTTTAGAAATATGTGTCACAAAGTCACCTGGATACATGAGAAGCCTTCCAGATACCCACGTGACTACCCCGAATACCCATCGACCACCCCAAATGTGCATTCATCCCATCTGCCTGCTGTAATGTTCGCCCAGGAGCATAAATCCACTGGTCACAGCCCCTGGCCCACATCCCTAAAGGTGGGTGATGACCAGTGTACACACACTGCTGGACAGTGGCCTTTATATTTATGATTTTTGGTTGAATCATTTTTTAGAGTCAAAGACCTAAAGGACAGAAGCATATGGATCATTGGACACAATCATTTTAAGAAAAAATGAAACTTAGTTCTGTTCAGAAAGATGAGAGGGAATTCACTAATCACTAACTAAAAGCTACATTCCATGCAGGATACAAAATCCCTGTTTTCTGTTTTTGTCTAATTCTGGAGGAGTCCCTGCAGCGTTCATGGTGGGAGACACTCATTTTTCCCTCAGGTCACTTGGGACATAAACGCCAGTGTCACTGCTCTCGTCATGTTTTTCAAATGTGAGCCTTGATTTCTTTGTCCAGTAATGTTTTCAACATTCAAATGTCTTGAGATGCAAAGCAGAAATGAAGGCAGAATTTGAGTAATATTCACAAGTCAATACTTTAGACTAAAATGTGGGCTCTATATAAGATAATCAAACCAACTGGTATATAGCTGAACCAGGCCAGGTTATAAACCAGCTGTAGGGTGGCCACTTGTTCAGGAAAAAGACCCATCATGGTATACTCCTTTTATGAATAGATGGAACTAACTAGTTTCAAATGTACCAAAGCAGATCAAATGTTATGATAATATATTAGGTGATCCAAATGCTTTTGAATAAAAATTCTAAGTGACCGGTGTCATCAAAACTCAAGTGATCTTAGACTTATTTTTGACACTTTTTCCTTTTCTCCAAGAAAACCCTTGGAATTTAATGAAAGCACCAAAGAGGATACATTAGGCAAGAAGTGTAGGTGCCACAAATGGAGAAGAAAAGATCAGAGAGGTTAAAAAGAATATAGAACAAGCACCAAGATAGTCTGAGAAATACCAAGGGAGCCTTGATGCTCGTATTATTGGAAATTGGGTTCTAAATTAAACTCCAAGACTAGCAATAATTAAAAGGACTTCTATGAATCTACTTCAAAGATCAAATCAAGCCTAGCACAGCCCCCTCACCATTTCTAAAGCAAGTTTTCCCTGAAAATGTAAAGAGAGTTGTGCTTCCAAATGCTCACTAATGGAACATCACCCTGTCTCTCTCTCTCTCTCTCTCTCTCCTTCCTCCTCCCCTCTCCCTCTCCTTTTCCTCTTCTCCTCCTTCTGTCTCAAACAACAAGGCTTCACCTGGGGATCCAAGCTGTACATACATGTGTGTGCTTCACGTGTCAATGAGGAAAGAAATGTTATTCTCTTTCCTCCTATTTTCTTGCTCCCCCCACCCTTACCAGCATCACTTGTCCAGTTTTACACATTTTGTAATAAATGATGGTCATGGGACAGGAAGACTGGCATATTAATGCTCAAGTCTGAAAGAATAAAGTCCTAGGCCCATTTCCCATAGGATTTGTTTCTTCGACATTGCTTCTCGGTTATTCAATTAAACTAGAAGGCAGAAAGGCACCCCGCGCAGCACTTAGTCCTGCCCTCCTCCTGCATCCAAGGAAGCATGGATATGCCAAGTTTCTGAGCAATTGATTCAGAACCAATTTGCGGCAAACAAATGCTCTCCCGCTACTTGGAGTGGAAAGATCTCTCCGTGCACTTCTGTCTAGGCAGCCTGCTCCAGGCGCATAATGTGTTTGCTGCCCTCCGGTGATTTATTAAATGCCAAATCCATACAGCACAGGCACTAAAGCTTAAGAAATGGAAAAATAGCTTACCCGGTGGACTTGTAATGACTTATTAAGATTATGTTGGCAGCAAGACTTACACAGTATCAATAAATAATAGTGATCTATCAAATAATTTTGGTCGAAATGGTAATGTTTAGAAACATCCCATTTAAAGCAGGAAAATGTACCCGCTGGGGATTAGTCGCATGGAAAATATTTCCACGCGCCGATGTGAAAGGATCTGAGGTCCACTACAGCAATTCCACTTGCGATGTCAGTTGCTTTTAAATGTAAAAAGAAACCCTCAAATAAAATCGGTTCAAAAGAAAGGCTCAGACCAAGATCTACCCAAGAAAAAGGCAACACTTTCTACCTTCACTATTCTTCATTTTTTTTCACAAATAGAAAATCAAATGCTCGTTATTATTCATGTTATTCATATTTTTATATTTTCCTTTGATAATCCTATTAAAATAGACTCCTTCTCTTGAATTTCCTAATCAAATGCCAAACACTAGCAGACATTTCAAAGAATCATGACAGAAAAGAGAAAAGGAAGATAGAATTGCTTTACAATAAAAAGAAAAATCTTGTTTGATAATAAAAATACTTTTGGACAGATGTTTGCTAAATAAAACTTTCCATATCCTCACAGTTCAGGTACATATTTATCAATTAAACTCACCTCTACAGCAAGGAAAAAAATTTTAACTGTTTCTCTGCAAATCCTGAGATATACTATAGTTTAAGAAGGCGGCATCTAATACATGAAACTGATCACTGCAGTATTTCCATAAGATGGATTATTCATGCGGGTCTTAACTACTACTAATTCCTGATTTATATCACTGTGAAAAGCAGTATTGCTAAGAAAATGATGCTTATTCACTTTCTTTGGAGGCTGTTATTCAGAAATAATCTAAAAGCCCATTAATCTTTAGGGGGAAAAAAATGTGTTCTTTTAGATCAACTTAGTGTAGCTAAGGCAATTTTCTCAAAAATAATGTATGATTGATTTTCCCAAATTGTTCTTTTTACTATTTAAACATTCATTATATTATACCCAAGAACTATAATGAGATATTTGACAGCTATAAGATGTATATTATTTCCCTGACGATATTCAAATTTTCTCGCAGAAGCCAAGGACCTAGCTGCTGGAGCGCCGTACACCTGGTCCCAGGGTCTCTCCTGGGTCGCCGTCATGCTGGCCTGCCAGTGCCCAGCCTAGAACAGGGTGCCAAGGGTGTGCTAGGTGACTGGCCCAAGGTACTTTGGAAATTGCTTATTCACTCTTCTCAATGAATCTATTGACGAGGTGACGCTCATTTTGGCCGTGGAGGCTCCTGCCCATAATCCCAGCAGTTTGGGAGGCTGAGGCAGGATTTCAAGTTGGAGCCAAGCCTGAGCAACTTAGCGAGTACTGAGTCACTTAGAGTCTGTCTTCAAAATAAAAAAGAAAGAAAAGGGCCAGGGGTGTCGCTCACTGCAAAGGGTGTGGGTTCTGTCCCCAATACCACAATCTAACCAAAATAAAGAGCAAGAGAAGTAACACAGTGAATTAAATGAGATGGGGGAAGTGAAATTCAAACCTGCGCTGGGCTACACTTCAGAGCCTGCACAGCTGCACCCCTCCATATCTACGCCAGAAAGCTGGACCAAAATCTTAACAAAGTTAAATTCGAACTTTGGAAGCAGGAAAATCGTGTTGATTTGGGTATTTTAAATGTAGATGGTGAAAGCAAATGTTTGGTTGTATGTTTTCTGCATTTGACAAAGGTCAACATTAGGAAACAACTATCTAAATTTAGTTTTTACAACTTAAGAGTTTAAACATAAATCGGATTTAAATTTCTCCATGGGTAGGAGACAGTGACAGAAAAAAATGTAACTTGTGTTCCATATTTCAGACATTTATTAAGAATGATTTCAGTAACACATTTTAAAGCAGTAGTCTTTTTCTTAGTATCAAATAACAAGAAAAACACAATTTGAGCATTTTAAGGTCACACCATAAAAGTCAATCTGCCTGATGGAAATTTGATGAGAATGTTAGCCATTGGCTCACCAAGCTTGGATGTTTTCTTTCCCCAAGTATTTCTCTAGAAGCTGAGACATCCATCAGAATCCTGGAAAGCTGGTGAATGCTAACCTACACCAGAGCACTGCGGTCACTGTAAGATTTCAGAGCATCTGGGGCAATAAGAAAATGCCATTTAGGTCCCCAACAGCAGCCCTGTTAGGACATAACACAACGGTGCCTTCAGAGTAATTTCCCACACACAGCCTGTCCTTCAGCAAAAGCACAATCAGGTGTAAGAGCAGAATAAATTCATGTCCACATGAGCAATGCTCAACCATCCAGGAAAGCTCTCTCCTAAAGTTCCCACCAAAAACGGAGTAAGCAAGCCTAGAGGAGACGTAGAACAGCACAGAGGAGCAATGACGGATTCCTAGGAGAAGGGAAGGGGAATCCCCAGGTCCCCGGGCAGGGCAGCGGGCCTGGAAAAGTACCCTCAAGTAAGACAGTGGGGGATGGTCACACAGTCGGGGCAGTCGAGGGCAAACTGGTGGCAGACACAAAGAAAACCCAGCAAAACTAAAAGCACAAGTTTTCAATCCCAGGAAACAAAACCAAAAACGAAAGGAATTTTATATACCATGTGATACAACCATAATTCCCAATGGCATGGTCCTCAGATGGGAATATTAAAAACCGACCAAGCCAAAATGAAAATGTGACTCGATTCAAAGGCTGCGGTGGGAAAGGCTTGTGTGTGCTTAGAGAAGACAGTTTAGAGATGTAGCATAGAATGATGCAGGATACCCTCCAGGTGAATTTCTGAGTAACAACAAAGGCAGTCTCATAACAGTATCTGCGGAGGAAAAACTGGTTGAAGGAGTAAATAAAATTAATCAATGAAGAAGTGACTGTGAATAAACCATGTCTTACAAACTCTGACAGTTTTCTTTATTGGAAAGTGAAAAAATATGGCTAAACCAACCATGCGAATATTACTTTCATATTTACAGATCTACCATCTAATAATTTTACTAATTTTATTTAGCATTAAAATAATTTTATTATAAACTTAAGTGATAAACTTTAATGATAATTAAATAGGAGGGGGAAACAGGAGCCCAGAAGGGCTGGACAATACATAGAACAGGAGAAAGAAGGAAGACTTGAAGGTGTAATTCAGGCCAGGAGCCTGGGAAGCGGGAGGCCCCACAAGAAAAACAGAAACTTGGGGAAGAACCAGCTCCCGGGGAGGCGGATACAGTTCTGTGCATATTAATTTACCTACCCTAACTGTGGCCCACCAGCAGTTATGCCCGCGGCATCTCAAACCTTTAAAAATGTAAATGTGACAAGCAGACAGGCACTTCCTGCTTTTTGTCACCTCCAATATCATCAATTTGATTTCTTGAAAATCTCTTTACACAGCTCTGTTTGACTTCCCGGCTGCTCAGCAGCTCATTTACCCGCTCAGCCGTCAGTTCCCGGGGTTTGGAGGATCCCAGCCACCCGTGCTAAATCGGAGAGTCCGCTCCGCCTGTCCTATGCAGGGGCGCCATCTCGTGGTCACAGGGTGTCACCTCAGGCTGGGCTGCACGCGGGAGGAGCTGGGGCCTGGGCCCACTCTGCTTCAGTTTGCATCTTCAGGGTTACCTAGCTCTGACTGCCAGCTCCTCCAGGCAGCGTCCAAGACGCATCCCAACGTCGGCTTCTCGGTGTATCAAACCAGACAGGTGCAGTGTGACAGAAAGAGTGGGGCAATCCGTAGAGCTCTTTTCCGTTTTGAAATTTTCATATTTGGGGAAGAACATATATTTTCAGCAATAAGTATCAAAATGTCTTCATACCATTAAAGCAAAGGTTTGTAAATAACTAACTTCAAATGTCTCACAGAGGCCCTTTTCCTTAATTATCTAAGACGTTTCCCTTGCTTTTGTGTCTCTGCACACACTTAATCTTACAGCACATTAAGGTGTCCATCATTCAGTCATCCCTTTGTCTCAGAAGGTCCGGAGCGTTTTGTCAAATCTTGAAAGTATTTTGGTTTGGTTTGGTTTGGTTTCATTTCATTTCGTTTTGTTTTGTTTAGAGACAAGGTCTCATCTGAAGTCCAGGGTGTCCTTGAACTCACTGTGTAGCCCAGGCTGGCTTAGAGCTGCCAGTGATCCGCCTGTCTCAGCCTCCCAAGTGCCGGGAGGGCTGCTGGGCACCACACGCCCAGCTATTTACGGTTCTTTACGTGGGGTGTCTTATCTCCCTTGCTGGGGGTTAAGCTTCATCAAGATGGGTTCACTTCCCGTTTGTGTGTTACAAGTCCCAGCTGCTGATTCCTAAACGCTACGCCAGCACCAAGAACCCAAAGAGCCCTATGGGAGCCCACGGCGGGCTGCGGACTTCCCTGCCTTTGACCTTAACCACACATGGTGCAGACGTGTGCTCATACTCTGGGGCATTTCCGGGCTCCTCCGAAGCCCTCTGACGCGCTGCTCAGATGGAAAACACACCCTCATCTAAAATAAGTTTTTGGAAGAAGGTCGAGTCCGTGGGCTCCCTGGATGGACAGGACAGGACAAGCGGAGCTCGTAAACACCGACTTCCTTTACATTGTCACCAGCGACATCTGCTTACTGAGACTAGAAAAAGGCACAGTGAAAGCTCCTTGGACCTGAGGAAATGTGTGAAATGTAGAAATACTCCATGCAAGGGGACAGATGTACCCAAGATTCTTCCTCCTGCCAGGACCCCGAGAAACACTGTCCCATCCCAGCCGTGACCTTCAGAGAGCCCCAGCCTCCTCGTTTTCTGACCTAAGTGCAAAGACCAATCGCTTCTCCCTCTACCAGAGGGAAATGTCAGTCTCTGTCTCTCTGTCTGTCTGTCGTACACACGTATATGTCTCAGCATGTTTTACAAATATTTCATTAGAAGTCAGGCAAATAAAGTTTTAAGAGTCTACAGGAAAAACAGCCACAAACCACACTGAGTGGTTCTTAGAAAGAAGACATTGAGGGAACATAAAACTTTAATGTATCTGCAGGGTCTTAGGCTGAGTTTTTAGCACAGGACTTCTCCACCATTGGATTCCTGGCACTATGGGTTCAAACCTCTCTGCTGTGAGGACTTTCCAGGGTCTTCGGAAGAAGCCTCCTCAGCCTTATCCCCCCAGCTGCTTGTGGCACGCCCTTCTTCCAGTTATGACAAACAAAACTGTTTCCCAGCATTGTCCCCGACTCTGGGGGGACGCTGCTTTGCAAGCGCACTGCATGGCCACCAGACAGACTGAAGCAACATCCTGATCTTTCCTGATACCCTTCCCCGTTCCCACTGCTGACCTTAAATGTTCACGCCTCTCTGCCGGTTCCCAGTGTGCTATTGATGCTTTGGCCTTGGCATCGCAATCCATGGCTTGCCAAAGGAACGCCCACTGGGCAGGCTTAGATCAACACCTTCTCACCAGAACCCCAGGCCCTTCCTCTGCTTCCCTGGAAGTCCACAGCCAAGAAGCAATGTCCCTTCTCCAGCGCCCAGAATCGTCTTCTGAGACCTCAGCCCTGAGACCCCACGCCCTGGCTGACTTCCACCCCAGGACTGGAATTCTGACAACAGCCAGTTGAATGAAACTCAGATCTCCAGGTACCAAGGAAGAGGGAAGTTGTCTTCTGCGTGTTCTGGGAACCTCAGGGGCTGACATTCTGATGCAGCAGCCTCTCGCCGAGGCCTGCCGAGAACCTGGATCAGAGGCTTCCAGACACCCCAAAAGGCTCTCTTCTCCCAAACTCCCAAAAGTCCAACTACCCCTCCTCAGTGGGGCCCACCCAGCTTCTGCATCTCTGTCCATTACACTGTCCCAAAGGTTTCTGGGTCACAGGGACAAGGCTCCTGCTCTCCAAGGAGTCATCTTTGTGCGCAACTTTCCTGTGTATCGGACACCTTTGCCGTTGTCTAAAGCGAACACATTCCATATCGCCACACCCCTGTGGCCCAGTGACTTATTCCCCCGGGTTCCAGAAGCTGTTCCCATGCTTCTCTGACTCCCGAACGAACGCTCTCTTCACTGGAAACGCCCCTCCTTCTTCTCCTAACGGAATCTGCTTCCGTTGCTGTATCAGTTGAAACAACAACAATAGTTTCTGCTTCTTTTTTCACAGACATATCTTCCAGTGTCAATAAAGAAGCATACTGAAACACAGTCAATTTCATCAAAATACCTAAAAAGGATTTTCCTCCTCAAGTTGTCCAACAAACAGCGCCTTCAATTCAATAATGAGCTCTGTTTTTCTGTGGATGGAAAATATGCAGAATGTAAAACTGATAGGGGAACTTTAAAAGAATGAAACAGGGCCTGGGATTTAGCTCAGTGGCACAAGCGCCTGCCTGGCAGGTGCAAGGTCATGCATCCGATCCCCGGTACCAAAAAAAGAATGAAAGATCTTCTGAGCAACCAGCATTATGAATAAGGAAAAAGACTGACTAAGAGTGAGGAGGCCTCCTGCGGTTATTTAAGGAGAGAGATGACAAATGTTGGGACCCAACAGCCGGGATTCCAGGGTTGAAGAGAAAGTGGAAGTAATGTGACTTCAGTCCTTTGCTGTTCCACAGTCTCACAGGACTTCTCTTTGGCCACCAGTGAATGTCCATCATAATCCAGGATGAACAATTCACCTACAGTGGAAGGCTCATCCCCCAAATGGGGTCTTTTACTATTATTTTAAGATATCATCTTTGCCAAAGGAAGTGAGAGTCAAATTTGAAATTGATTTTTTTTGCACTATGGTTGGAAGGTTAGTAGGAAACTTACATGAAGGGAGATAGTTTCTCCACTTTCAAAACCTTTCCCCAAAACAGATGCTGCAGACTTTATTTCATGACCATCACTGTCTGCCTGAGGCCCAAGAATTAACTGTGCCTGCTCCTCCTGAAACTCCGTTGACTTACGGAAGAAATGTCCGTAAGAGAATCTCAGGCAGAGCTCAGTGGCCTTAGGACACTGGGGAACATTAATTCTGTTTCAGAATTTCTAATTTTTAAGGCCCTTTGTGCAACAAAATGTCTAACAAATTAAATGATTCAGCTTTTAAAAATATTGTTCCCACTACGTCTCCCTTTTGTACCTCTCTATAAATCTACTTCCCCCCGGGGCCACGGGAGTATCTACAGCAGGACGAAGGAAGTGTCACACGCAAGCAAGCACAAAGATTAGCATTGCAAGAGACCTCACTGCATATCATTGCATTATATGAGACAATTCTAATGGCAGAGGACTGTCATTCATAGAACAATTTGGCACCTTGGGGGTGGTTAAAGACATGTCTTTAAATAATTTCTTGAAAAGATTTGGGAAAGGCAAAGAGCAAACTGGGGTGGTATCAACCCTGTTAGTGAGATTGGCTTCACTTAACAATGTAGGTCAGATCAGAAACAACCAGGAAAGATGCAGGTGGCCGCCATCCAAGTGTTAGAAATCATTGGTGCATTTTTTAAAAACCATGAACTACATTTTGCAAATAAAGATCCTGCTTCTATAATTAATAAGGTATTTATTCAGTTATATGCAGCCTTTGCCAGACCTTTAAGCACTAGATATTTCTCATCTTATTATCGGGCTACAGAGCGAAGAGTGTTGTGCTGATAAAATGCTCTGTGGAATTTAGTATTCTTTTATCTGTCCTTTCCTGGCCTTCAGTTTACTCAGGGTTTTTTTTTTCTCTCCCTTCAATAGTTTAATTACATGTGAAAAGAATCCAAATGGCACACTTGTGTTACAGCATATTAGAATTAAATGAAGGGAAAAACTTTTCATTATGTGGTTTTATTGTTCTTCATTTGTACATTCATTTGACAATACTGACTCAAGCTGCTGTGTGTTCTTAAGCTCCAAGTGCTTTATACCCCAGAGCTCCATCCAAGAAGCTACACAATTAAAAGAAAAGAACAGCCTTTTTCTAATGCGATACAGAGATAGCATCGTTTTGACAGGTCCTAGTTTCATTATGAAGTGATCTTATATAAAAGATAGCCTTCTCTTTATGAATTAACCAATTCTTAGCGTTCTAGTACCTAATTAGGTATATGTGTTACAAACACACTGAAATTAAATGAAAATCATTGGTCCAATCAATCCATTATATGCAAATTTAATCATTAAACATAAAAGCAAACCCTAACCCAATGCACGGTTTAAGCATGGAATTATTTCACTTTATTAAAACACACAGCCAGTTTAATTCATAGAAGAGTTTAGCTAAAGAATTTAGACACTCAAAGAATCATTTTTCCACCATCAGCTGAAACCTGACTAAGATTAGAAGAGGAGCTGAGTGCAAAGGGAAGAACATCAGAGAGTTAGGCTGAGACTGGAAATCGTCCATCCTGCTCTGAACCAGGCTTGCCCTTACGACACTGCTCCCAAGGAAGGCTTTTCTGCCATGAGTAAATTTAGCTTTATTTCTGGAACAAGTAGCCTTTCTTCATAAATGTCACACTGAGCTGGGCTGATTTAGCTTTCTGTCTTCTTTATACCAGCCTTAGCAAGTTTCAAAATATATGGCCATTCAAAGTAAGTTGTATTCCAAGCTTTTCTCATTTTTTTTGCACTCACCCAAAAGTTAGAAGAGCTATACAACACCACGTTCCTCAGGGTAGCAAAGTCTAAGTCAGGACTCACTGGTCACCAGGGCGTTTTTAATGCAGAACACATGCAAATTCCCAATCGAGAAATTAGGATAGAGCTTACACACTGAAAGATGTTCACTAAATTTGAAAATGAGTGAACCACACCGTTCTCTGAGCGAGGAATTAAAAGAGTAAAAGCCACATATAATCAAAGCCTCCAAATCACTGCATTTCTTTTCCTCTTTTTTTTTTTAAATTGGTACCAGGGATCGAACTCACGACCACGTGCTTGCAAGGCAGGCACTTATGCCGCTGAGCTAAATCCCCAGCCCCTCGCTGTGTTTCTTGAAGATTTTAAGTATATTACTTGAATAAGGGATCCTAATTTTTCTTGCATACCTACTAATAAAGAAAAGAGGCTAGTATTAAGGTCACTACAAAGCAGTTTCATGTATTGAGTTTTTTTAAGTTTTCCTTCTTGACATGGTTATTATGTATGTCTTCTTCTGGGTGTTAGGTCTCTCTTTGTGTATCTGTGCAGTGCCAACTTCTTTTTCATAAAGGATTTGGCCGATGTCATTGGTGACATTCTGTGGTGGAGATTTATTCCCTGACCTTATACTTTGGAAAGGACAACCTGAAATACTCCAGAAATTGTGGGCCTTAGTAGATTATGCTATGAATTATTTCTCTTCCCCAAGGGAAGTATTACCAACCAAAAGCAGAGGCCAAGAGACAGCCTCTCCTGATTGTCCATATCCTTGCAGAAGGGCCATTTGAGCCGCAGAATTCAATTTGAGGTGAAGATGGCGGCCTGATACAGTCAGAGCTCTGGCAACTTTCCCTTCGTTTTTGAAACCTGTGATACATCAGCAGACACTGAATCTAAAAATAATCAGCATGTAAAGTTAACAACTGGTACCGGACATCACAGTGTGCATACACTGAAGGATGTTTTAAAAATATTGCTTAGGTACTTTCTCATCACCAGGAAGTAATACAGACACCCATATGTCTAAGAAGGAAAAGCTGATTTTAGCACAGTTTGCAGAGGTTTAAGTCCATTGGCGGCTTGCTCCACAGCAGAACAGCAGGGCAGTAGGGCAGAGGGGTGTGGTGCAGGAGAAGCAGCCCGAGACACAGTGATGGGAAAGAGAGACACCAACGGTGGAGGGAGAGCGAACCTTCCAGGTAACACTCAAGAAGATCCCCCACCTCTGGCCTGGCTTCACCTTCCCACATCACAGTTAGCTGTAAATTCACCTGTGGACAAATCCACTCATGAGGGTCACACCCCAGGGACCCAATCATCTCCCAGAAGCGCCACCTATGTGCACAGGGGGCTTTAGGGGGACCTCTAGGCATAAACAATAACAATCACAAAGAAAATCCTCCCCTCAAAGTTTCCAAACTATACTCAAACTGAATTTTTAACACTTACTTCATGTTTAAAATGTTTTCACACCCTAATTGCATGTTTATTTATATGCCCTCTTATTTACCTACAACATGGATTAAAGGTGCACCTACCACCAGCTGATTAACTAAGGCTAATCATGTTTATTTTTAATTTCTTAGCTATGTACTGCTTTGTGATAATTTATTAATGTCAACACAGAAGTTGTACCATTTCATTTGCCTGATATGATGTCTTATAACAATTAACCAGCACCTGCTGTTAAGCACGTTCTGTTTGCCACATACTAGGTTAGGAACTGGAGGGGCTGGAATCTGCAAAGTCCTTAAAACTCTCGAGCAATCTGGGCATCGAAGTGTACACCTGTAACCCCAGCACTGAGGCAGAGGCAGGAGGATCATCGTGAGTTCGAGACCAGCCCAAAACCCCGTCTCAGAAAAACTCTCAAGCACACATAGTCAATGTTCAGTGTTGAGAGGGGCACTTTGTCTAAAAACTCAACCCCAAATCAGTCTGACTATGTTACTGTTCTTAATCTCTCTTCCCACAAGAGCAGCCTGGACATTTCCGTACTCTGAAGAGGACACTCATAAAGAGAAATCACCCACCACTCTTCTGCAATGTGTGGCCCTCAGCACTCCCCCCCCCCCGCTCTAGTAATCCTCACCCAGGTTGGACCAAAAGGCAGCTTCTGGTTAACCCTAACAAGCTGCCGATACCCATACTTCTCCCTGTCCTGGCCTCCCTGCTCTGCTTCAGACCCACATACCCAGCTGCCTCTGCTGTTCCATAGAAAGCTTACCCTACGTTCTAAAATGTCCTGACAAGTTGACCCCACATCCCAGCTCACCTCCAAAGGAGGTTATCTG
>PVJX010020622.1:0-33060 GCA_004027295.1 Dolichotis patagonum | reverse complement strand
CAATCCAAACAGCCCAGGCCACTCTACGGGTCCGAGAGTTTCGGGTCCCAAAGAGACAGCCTGAGATGCTGCTTTCTGGGAGACTTCCTGGGGGTGAAGGGCTGGATAGTTCCCCTTATAAGGATATAGTTACTCTGTCTTTCTTAATCAGTCTTGGCTTGAAATCCACTTTGTTTGCAAATAGAATAATTATCCTTTTTATTTTCTGGGTTTCTATCATATAGAGTATTGTTTTTCATTCTTTGACTTTCTTTTTTAAATTAAATGTGCTTCTTGTAGCCACATATTATTGGATCTTGTTTCTTGATCTATGCTGACAGTTTGTTTCTTTTGATTGATGAATTAAGAACATTTACATTGGTTATAACTAAAATGTATTGTCTTATCCTTTTGATGTTATACTTCTGTCGTTTGTTCCCTTTATTCTCTATTTAATTATTTGCCTTGTCTGGTGGGATCAATCTGTTTGGGTTTATGGAGTTGTGGTCCTTGTTATTTCTTTCTAGAATGTCCTTCAGAACACTCTGGAGTGCTGGTTTTGTGTTCATGAATTTCATCAGGTGTTCTTCATCATGGAAGTATTTTATATCTCCATCAATTTGAATAGTTTTGGATAGTGGGGTATATCAGTCTGGGCTAGAGGTTGTTTTCTTTTAGGCTCCAAGATCTCCTTTGTTTGAGGGTTTCTGTTGAGAAGTCCAGCTGGCTTTCCTTTATTGGTGATTTGTTTTGTTTTCTCTAACAGTGATTCTGCTTGGCTTTCCTTTATTGGTGATGTGTTTTGTTTTTTCTAGCAGCTTTTAATATTCTGTTGTCTTGAATTTCTGGAATCTTGACTATTATATGCCTTGGTGTAGTTTTTTGTTTGTTTTGTTTTTGATCATTACTAGTTGGAGTTCTACATTTCTCACTAATTTATTTATTTATTTATTTATTTATTGGACTGGGGACCGAACTCATGAGCTTGCGCTTGCCAGGCAAGCACTGTGCCGCTGAGCTATATCCCCAGCATGTCTCACTAATCTGTATGTCAAATTCTTCATCCATGCTTAGGAAGTTTTTTGCCATGACCTCTGTGAAGAGGTTTGTTGCTGTTTGTGCTTTTTTATTGACTTTGATCAAACATATGTTATTCTTTTTGCATCATCTAGCAGCTGCTGGATTTATGTTTTCATGGTCCTTTACCATTTTTAAGAAATATTTCTTTTCCTGATGGGTAACTACAATCCTGTCTTCTATATCTGATATTCTGTTGTCTCATTGGCTCATTCTGCTGCATATGCTTTCAAATGGAATGTTTAATCTCCTGGATATCTGTTTGAATCTGTTTCATGGATTTCATTTCTTTCCTATGTTTGGTGTCCATCATTTTCCTAAGTTCCTCTTTTTTTTTTTTTTTTTTTTTTTTTGGTGCCAGGGATCAAACTCACAACCTCATGCTTGCCAAGCAGGCACTTACACCGCTGAGCTAAACCCCCAGCCCAGTTCCTCTATTTTTTTAACTGTATCTGCTCTAGAGTCACTAAGTCAGTCTTTCACTATGGTCACCATCCCTGTAGTTATCTGAGAAATTATTTGATTTTTTTCTAGAGGCTCATTCATGGGCTTTGTTACCTCCACTATTATCACTTCAGCAAGTCCAGGTGGCTGGCTTTCAAATTATTATACCTTGTTGCTCCCTGGTGCCAGGGACCACCTTACATTCTCCTTGGAAGAAGAGTAATCATCTCCATTTTGGCTAAGCCTGGCCCTATTTCTGTGTATTGATATGTGCAGAGCTGGCTAAGTTTTATTTTTGTCTCCTCAATTGGCTTTAAGCAATGCAAATCATTCTAACTGAGGTCCGGATGTGGAGTCTTTGGAGCAAGACTACAGATTAGTGTTGCTCCACCTGCAGCTCCCAAGTACATATGAACTGAGCTGCCAGCTCAGGGTTGCCCCACCTGTAGCTCCTAAAATGTATGTGATCTGGGCCGAGAGAGTCATACTGTGAGCTGAGACCAAGCTTCAAGATAAGAGGCTATGATTTCTCAGGAAATAAAAAATTACTTAACAAAGCTGAAGCACTGACCCCAAAACAGATACTGCCCTGAACTGTGTTATGCAGTGACTCTTTCTGCATATGTATCTCTCTGCATATTGTAGAGGTGATTTCAGGCCTCCTACCTAGCCCAGCCCTGCACTCACTACCTCCCAGTCACTTTCACACTCACCCCCAAGCCACTCCCCGCTTCACGAATTAGTAAAACCTGGGTTTGGCCCTGGGTCAAGGCCTTTGTTCTGGCTAGTCATCGCTGTACCTGGACTTAGGACCCCTTTGGCTCACCACAACTACAAATATGCCTTAATGTCTTTATTCTCACCACGCATTGCACTGGAAGTGGTAGATAAATTGGAACTAACTTACTAGAATTCCAATAACTTTCCTATGGGGTTATAAATATGGATTTTTCTGAACTACAAGGTCCAGAAGGGCTTTCTATACCTGGATTTGTCTTTGATGAGCCAGAAGTCTGGGTTTGGATATTAAGCATCTTCTGTCTGTCTTGTAAATTAATTATGGCATAGCTTTATTGCTAGTATTAGGATATTTAGGAAATGACTACTTCTTCAAGATGTCTTTCCAGGTGTAGCAGGCTTTTGGGTATTGAGTCTGTTGCAAGATCCCACCTCTTCACTTTATTGGAGATGAGAAGCTGCTGTCTATCTGGGCCTTTGGCACTGGCCTATAGTATAGTTTATGCAAGGGGCCAAGACAACTTCAGTCTTGGCATACCCTGAAGAACAACTAATTAGAACAATTATGTCACCTTGGCTAAAGTAGTACAATCAACAATAACAACAGAATCAAACACACAGTCTAGAAAATGACAAACCATGGTAACTGTTAATTTGCCTCTTTGGTTATATAACAAACCAGAAAATTGTATACAGTAAATATGCTCCCAATGTGGCAATCTTAACCTCAGGTGAAAATTTAAAAGGGATGAGGGGAAACAATAAAAAAAAATAGAAGAGCTCAGAAGCAAGGCTGGAGGACAGAGTAAGATTATGCAAACTTTGGGAAACTGGTAAAGAAGACAGAAGCTAAAGAAAAAAACAGAACAGAACAAGAAAACTAGAAAAAATGTTCACATACATATAAAAACAAGAACAAAAAACAAGAAAAGGAGTAAAAAAAAAGTCCACTTCAGGGTGCAACTCTGCTGTCACTGGTAGACAGTGGACAGAGCGAGCCCAGATCTGTGTTGATTAATCCCGGGGAGCCAGCGTAGGCTTACAGCAGGGTAGTGGATAATCCCAGCAACCTTGCACCTTTCATTCCACTGAAGTTCAGGTTGTCTCTGGCTGTGAGGCTGCAAACTGATTTGTTGAGCCTGTAACATTCCATGCACCCCTGCCTGCTTGAACTTGGCTCCTGGCTGGCTTAACGAGGCTCCTTGACCTGCTGACTTGAACTCCTTTCTGCCTCAGCCCGACACCGGGAGCCCCTAGATGCAGCCAGCCCACAGCTGCGCTGAGTTCCAAGCTTGGCCCCTTGCAGGATGCCTACCGGCCAACGGCCCTCCCTGCTGGGACGTCTGAACCCAAATAACTCCCAGTCATCGCAGAAGAGAGACCTAAACACAGAAGAGGGAAGTGACGAGTGTCACTTTCTCCCTGCACCCTGACTCATGGCGTGGGGAGGATGGACTCAAACCTGCAGGCGCACAGTCACTACTGCTGATCCCAGAGTCCTCCGCAGAGAAATGCAGCAGTGGAGTGGAGCACTGCACAGCCGCCTGCAGCAGACTGTGGTCAAGTTCCTCCATCCTAAGCGTGCTAACTTTGATCCAAAACAGCTGTTTGTGCTCCAGTCCTAATGCTTATATTAAGGCCACCAGGAAATGGAAAATAATGGCTTTTTTTCAAGAATACTTTACCTTAAGATGCATGTGACACTTTCTCTTACATCTCATTGACCACAATACTGTAAGGGAATCTAGGAAAAGTGGCATTTTTTTCCCAAGCATCCATGAGCTTTCTTAAAAAATCAAGGATTTTATATTAGAAAAAGAAGTTAGGAACATATATTCCCACAGAATTCCAGGTTTACAGCTATTTTCCTATGGTCTTTAGAAGACATTATTTCACTGTCTTTTGGCTTTCACTGGTGACACTGAGAAGTCAGCTGTCATTCCACCTGTTATTTATTTAGAGTAGTCCTTTTGTTTTTAATTGCTTCACTAATTTGGCATTGTATAATTTTATGATGATGTCTCAGAGTTGTTTTCATTTTAGTTATTCCATTAAGGATTCATGAGTTCCCAAACCTGAGGATTCTTATTGCTCATCAATTCTGAAAAGCTATCAACTATTATTTAAATGTTGCCTTCTCTCACTGTATTTCTCTTTTAGATGCTAATTAGTTATCTGTTAGGCTTTCTTGTGTTTCATCCACATCTCTTAACCTCTACTTCTCTATTTTATCTTTTCTAACTCTTTGTCTCCCTGGTCTGATATGTGGATAGTTTCTTTAGATCTGCTTTTCAGCTCACTTAATTCTCACTTTAGCTTTGTCTAATTTGCCATTTAAGATTCTAATTTCTTTTTTTAAATTCTAATTTCAATTATTGGATTGTTTGTTTGGTACCAAGGATCGAACTGATGACCTTGTGCTTGCCAGGCAGCTGCTTATACCACTGAGCTAAATCCTCGGCTCTAATTTCAATTATTACAGATTTGTTTTTTTTTTTCCCTGAGGTTCTATTTTGTTCTTTTCCCAAACTGCCTAATCATTTTGATAGTCTCCTCGTATCCCCACTCTCTGTTTTTTGCAGCGCTGAGGATTGAACGCAGGGCCCTGCACATGCTAGGCAAACACTCGAGCCCTGAGAAATACTCCCAGCCCTGCCCTGGGCTCAGTCCCCAACACTGCTATATGATAGTGAACTCATGTTAACAGAAATTCTACGCAATTTTTTTTTTCCAGTGTTGGGGATTGTTGTAGTCAGGGGTTGCAAGGAGAACAACTATATACAGGACACAGAATTTATAGTATTATTTGATGGTCACCCAGAGTTAAATATGAGAAAGTGAAGGAAATCTGGTCCACAACACTAAAAGACTTAGAAAATCCATCCGAGGGCCTGGATCCCACAGTAATGTCCTGCATGAGTCCTGCTGCAGACCTACAGCCCATGACAGTGCCTCGCACGAGTCCAGCTGGAGGTCCAGAGCCCATGACAATGATTCATGCGCGTCTGTTTTATGAATCTGCACTGGGAAGACTCAAAGGTCAGTGGTGGAAGCTAGAAAGTCTGTGCCAGCGGGGCAAAGGATCTATGCCAGCAGTCTGAGGGTTCTACACTGGACCCAAGAAGTGACGCTCAGGATAAGGACCAGGGCTCCCCAAAAAGTACCACCGCCATCCTCAGTGGCAATAAGGTTCCAAGCTCCTCCACCAATGAGAACAGTCAAATACATATCAGGAAGATATTTCTGGGGATTAAATAGCACACATCTTCTCCTCTGGGGCCAGGAAGCAACGCTCGATGGAAGGACCAAAGCTCCCCCAAAGTGAACCACAGCCACTCTCAGCAACAAGGTCCCGAGCTCCTCCAATGAGAACAGCTGAATTCATACGAGGGAAGCTAACCTGACAAGCTCCTCCAGGAGAACCAATGGCTCCAAACAACAACACTTAGGAGAACCCACAGTGCTCCTCTTTCTCTTCACGTCTCTTTTTATGCTGGCAAATTTCCCCAGGTGGGTCACCTATACACAGCACCATGCTGATTTAATTCAGCTGGAGTTAAGTTGACCACCAGTTTTAAATCCTTAACAGGGATTGTATATGTGAAATTCTTTAAGGCCCTAGTTTAAAGTTTAAAAGTTTATCCCTACCAGCTAGGGATACAGCTTAGAGATAGACAGCTTGCCTAATATGTGCAAGGTCCTGGATTTCATCTCAGCAGTTAAGTAGAAAAATAAGATTACAAAGTGCATTCTTCTAGAGAAGATTTGTGCTCACTTCTGCTGGGTACTTGGTTTCATAATTTACCCTATTATCACATTCATTATAACCTAATCATGGATATTTTTGATATTACACGTAGTATGATTTCAGTACCAAACTTGCATAAATTCTGAAAGGAATGGTCATTGGGTTTGGGTTTTTGTTTTGTTTTGTTTTTCTTTCCATCCAGAGCCAAATAGAAGAAAGATCAATTTCCTTATCTTTTTTTTAGTGTATTTTTTTTTCAGTACTAGGGATTGAAACAAGGGCCTGTGCACTAAGCTACATCCCCAGCTGCTTTTTAATTTTGTATATTGATACAGAGCCTTTGTTTGCTTGTTTGTTTTTACTGAGGATTGAACATACGGTCTTCATACTGAGCTACATCCCTAGCCCTCTTATTTCTTGAGACAGGATCTCACGAAGTTGTTAACTTGCTCATGCTAAGCTCTAACTTGTGATCCTCTTGCTTCAGCTTTCCAGAGTTCTGGGCTTACAGGCAGGCATCCAAACACCCAGTTTGCCCTAAAATGTCAAAGAACTGCAGTGTGGCAGCTGTATTATCCCTAGATTTCTCTGCAAAGCTTGTTTGGTAATATCTATGCCTTGGATTCTTATTGATCATGTTTAACACAGTTCACTAATTGTTTAAACAAGTCTCTAAACTACCACGATCACTTGAATTTAAATTGTTTTATACATATTAAGATACATAGTTGTATAAAGACACTAGAAGTGGGGTGGTAAAGGTATGAAGATATTAACAACTCTGATCTTCCTAGAGTTAGACAGTTCAGTTAAGCACACACATAAATTAACAGGTAACTAGTATCACAAAACTGGATGTGACGCTGGGGATTTAGTTCAGCAGCATAATTGCCTGCCTGACAAGCGCGAGGTTATGAGTTCGATTCCCCAGTACCAAAAAAACCCAAACCAACCAACAAACAAAAAAACTGGATTTGAGACATAGTATTAAAAAAATTGGAATCTAGAGGAAAAAGAGATCACTTTCCATGGGAAGAGCCCAGGTCACATAAAAGAGTATATATAAGCTTAAATCTGAAAATTTAATACAATTTTGGGGCTCAAAATATGCTAGAAAGAATAAATCAAGTGGGCCTGATGCCTAAAAGGCTACCGATACATGGAGGCTAGAACATCAATTTGATGCTAAGCTTCAAGTCATGTAAAACCATGGTACCATTTTTGAAAAGAAGAAAAGCTGAAAAGGAAAGAGTTTGGAGAGAAATTAATCCAGTTTAGATATGGTAAGTTTGGAGGCCAGCAAAATGATAAAATGGATATATTTTAGCCAACATGTAGAGACGGGGGGCTTCGAGTGTGTGTCAGTGTTAGCACTACAAGATTTTGGGATCTGCCTTAGCTGCTTTCTCATCACTGAGATACAATACCTGACACCAACACATTAAAGGATGAAAGGTTTATTTTGGCTCACAGTTTGTAAAGGTTTTATCCAGAATCTGTGGGCTCCAAGGCAGAGCAGCATGGCAGAGGAGAAACAGCTCCGACACAGAGTCAGGAAGCAGAGAGAGGGATCCAGGGAAGAGGCAAGGAGATACATAAGTCATGACAAACCTTTTAGAGACCAAGTGCCCAAACGGCAACCCAAAACTCATTTACTTAATGCTAAGTGCCAACACTGCCGTTAAACCCCAGTGCGTGGGGCGATGGATGGTGTGGTGCTGGGCACCGTGGCTCATGTGCCAACAGTCCTGCATGCTCGCTACAGCACACATGCCGCAGGTTCAGTGCCACTGAGATGGACTCTTCCGGGCCACACTCTCAGTGACCCACCTCCTCCAGCCAGGCTTCACCCTCCATCTTGGTTATTTTTCTCTTGTTGGACAAAATACCTGGCACCCCAAATGATGGAAGGAAAAGTGTATTTAGCTCACAGTCTTTGGAGGTTTCAGTTCATCATCAGCTGGCTCCAAGGCAGAGTAGCATGGCACTGGGGCGACACTCCAAGGCAGCGGCCAGAGTAAAAGCACGGAGAACAAGTGTCTTGTCCTCCCTTATATTGTACACAGGCCACCCCACTTCCAGGGTGGGGGTAGTACTCAAAAAATCTCCCTGCCCTCATTTGCACAGGATGAGCATATTTACAAAGTAAGAATCCTGGCTTCCTGATGAGCATCTTAGTTAAACTTCTAAACTGCTCAAGCTGACACAATGCATCAACCATAACACCTTCCAAATCACATTTAGCTATAAATTCATCATAGACTAATCCACAGAGAAGAATCACACTCCCAGGATCTAATCACCTCAAACCCCACTTGTGGGCACCTGAGGCTTGGGGGGAGGGATCTAAACCAAAACAGGATCCTACCCTCAAGCACGCTCTGAGGTGGCAGTCAAACTACATCATTCTACCAAGGAAACAGGGAAAAGCAGAGAACTTAAGGACTGACTTCAGAGAATGATAATGGAGAAACAGGTGGGTAGATAAATTCTCAGTAGAGCAGAGAAGCATCTGTAGGTGAGAAGAAAATGACATGTGACAGAAAAGGGTGAGAGTGAAAAAAAGAATGATTCATGTGTCAAACCGACATAAAGACCAGAAAAATAAGGACTTGAAGACAGTCACTGAAACTGACAATTAGGAGATCACTGTAGCTCGGCAAAGACAGGTGTTGTTACTGTGGTGAAAACAAGACAACTCAATTATTTAACTGATCAAATTTTAATTTCATCCTTCAAGCTATTAAATCCAACAGAGTACTCCTTAACCTGGGACTATGTTCTGTATTTCTTTTTCCAAATAAAAAAAATGAGTGCCATGCAGAAAAACCCACTGAACCACCACATGTAACCCCTTCTGCTTATAATGGCTCCATGTGGTCAAAGGATGAGAGCCAGGACTCCGGTATCATCACATGAACTCCTCGCCAAATACTCTCAAAACCTGACCACTTAGTTACCAATTCAGCTACCACTGCCAGTGCCATAACTTGTTCCTTTGAATGACTTCTGGTGGCCATGGAGACACAAATAGAGTAATCCTATCAGAGGAGGCGTATTTGCTGAGAATGCAGTGTAGCCCCTCCCTTGCTTTTAGGCTATGGAAGCAGCCCTAGCAATTCTGCATTTGAAGTTTAGTATTCTTTTCTCCAAAAAGAGCCCTCATTATAAATACTTCAGCCAGGTATGATGTCTCATCCCTGCAATCCCAGTACCCTAGGAGGCTGAGGCAGGAGGATTAGAAATTTGAGCCCAGCCTAAGCAACTTTGTGAGACCATGTCTCAAAATAAAAAGAGCTTGGGATATAGCTCAGTGTGAAGGCCCTGGGTTCAACCCCCAGTACTAGAAAAAAAAAAAATAATAACAACAATAACAATGTAAAAAAATCAATAACAAAGATTTAGCCTACATAAAACTTGAATCTACCTAAACTTACCAGTAACATCCTATCTACACCCTACCACATAACCTTACACAACTTCACAAATGCACAAAGATTCTGATAAATTCAGTGTAATCTCAAAATATAAAAATAGTAACTGTTGGTCTCCATGTGATTTTTTTCCAGGATGGAAAAAAAACCTCTGCACCAGTATCTTCAACATGGTATATAACTCTAAAAAATGCTGTTTCTCTAGTGACTGATTTTCTTCTCAAACACAATATCGGATAGATTGTATAATTCTCTTTTGAAACCCTGTCATGTTTCTCTTTGTATTTACTGAAACACTTTATGCACACAGAACAGATGATGAATGTATTCATCATTCATACCAACTTCATCTCTAAATAAATGGAAACCAGTGCATAGATACCCCAGCAAGATTAAAGGGCACCTCTAGACTTAGTTTATTCCCACAAGAATAAAGTCAAAATAAACTGAGACAAGAAACAAAATAACTAAAATGAAGATAATTCTGCTTTCTTGAAGGAGGTTCCAGTGGCCCTGCAAACAACTAAATTTCACCAGTACAAACCCACTATGCCCTACATGTGTTAAGTCTTGCTCTGGGAGTCCTTACAATTTTTCTACAAGATAGGCAGTTCATGTATCCCTTTTCCAGCTGGAAAACTGAAGCAACAAAGCAATACACACACACACACACACACACACACACACACACACTCCCCAGCAAAGAAGTGGTACAAGCCCTAATCAATCAGGAATTTGCCTTTTTATCTCAGGAAATCTGATACTAACCTGGACTTTGACTGTTGTACTATATGACTTTTAATAAAAATGAAATGTTCATTCAGTAAATTTGTTTAAAATGAAAGAATCAGGAGTTTACAGGTTGGCCAGGGATTTAGCTCAGTGGCTTAAGCACCTGCCTGGCAAGCGCGAGGTCGTGAGTTCGATCCCCGGTACCAAAAAAAAAAAAAAAGAAATTGGCAAGGAGTTTACAGGTACAGTTTCTTTCTTTTTTTTTTTTTAAGATAGAGTTTCAATAAACATTCTGATCCCACCATTTAGTTGTCTTAGCAAGAGAGAAATTAAAAGACATGATTTTCCAAACAGAACCACAACCAAGAAAAACTACTGAAGACAGACTTGGTCTGTCTATAAGCTTGGTTTCATGAGGCAACTGATGCTTCTGACATTATAGTAGCACTGTTCAGAGTAATAACAGCCAAAAAACAAACCTACTGAACGGAAACACCAGGAGGAAATGCTGCCTGAGATGCGAATAACTACCCTGGGGCTTGGTGTGAAACGTCCCACAGCTTTGGAGTCACTCACCTGAGGAAACCTAATTTTTACCTTGCATTTTTGTTGCAGCTCTCCTTTAGAAAGGTCAGAGCAAACAGTAGGGCTACATTACTGCCCCATCCTCATAAACTAGTTCAGTAGGCCTACCAGAGACCAGCTCCAAGTCCTAAAAGTGCTGGGCCTTGGGCTCCCCCTGGAGGACACCAGGACCACCTCACTTCCAAGAGAACTAGAAGCACCCTCAGTCTCTTGGGAAAAAAGGGACATATGGCACCTGTAACGGCTACTAAATATATACAGTCTATACACTGTGACCCTCGGATGAGGATAGAGATTACCAAAATACACACCATGCTTAGCGACATTAGAGCAGACACAGACAAAAAATACACAAGCTTAAGAAAATTATAGAAGCTTAGCACAGGAAACAAATGGAATCCATGAAGCAGACTCAAGCAGATATCCAGGAGAATAATTACTCCACTGAAGTTATTTGAAGCAGATTAGGCCAATGTGAGGGCAGGGTCTCAGATACTGAAGACAGGCTTGTAGTTAGCGACCAGAAAAAAAAAGATTTCTCAAAACTAGCAAAGGGACCATAAGAAATCATCCAGCAGCTGCTGGATGAAACAAAGATGAATAACTTAAGATTGACTGGAGTCAGGGGCCAGGGATTTAACTCAGTGGCACAAGCACCTGGCTGGTAAGTGCAAGGTTGTGAGTTTGATCCCTGGTACAAAACAAAACAAAAAACAAAACAACTGACTGAAGTCACCTTATCTTTGGCAAATCCACCTTATCTTTGGCAAAGGTGCCAAACTCATTTAGTATACGAAAGATAGCCTCTTTAATAAAGGGTGCTACTCCCCTTCTAGGTATCTTCCCAAAAGAATTAAAAACATCATACCACAGCAATAAATGTATGCCCATGTTTATAGAAGCACAATTTTTAATAGCTAGATCTTGAAAACAACCTAAATGCCCATCAGCTGAGGAATGGATAAAAAAGATGTGGTACTTTTACACAATGGAGTACTACTCAGCCATAAAGAAGGATGGACTGGAGAATTTTATAGTAAATGGATGCAACCTGAGAACATATTCATGATTGAAATAGATCAGACACACATGTGTAAAGATTATATTTTCTCACTATTGTGAGAAGCTGAAAGGAACAACATATGTATATGTATATGTATATGTATATGTATATGTATATGTATATGTATATATAAATAGTTATGATAGTTTACTACTAAATTCTAAGTTTATTGAAGAGAAAGATTTGTGCTGGTGTTGTTCAGACAACTGAATGCAGATGTCTTGTGTTCTGGGTGATTGATTTGGGGGTGCCAATGCACAGTGTATGTACCATTATTGCTCCCTGGTTAATGTGTTTTGAATTTTTTTTCTTTTTATTCTTTGAAATAAAATGTATTTTTAAAAAAGAAAAAGAAAAAAGAAAAGGTTTATTTTGGCTCACAGCTTTGGAGGTTACAGTCTGTGGTAGCTGGTTCCATCTTTCAAGGCTGAGGCAAGGTGAGCACACAAAGGGAAGGAAGCCTTTCACCTCACGGTGACCAAGAAGCAAAGAGAGGTCAGGAGGGGGCTGGGGTCTCAATCTCCCCCTAAGGGAACACGCCCCATGACCTAACTTCTCGCCACTAGATCTGCCCCACATCCTAAAGGTGCCACCACCGGCCAGCAATGCCACAGCCTGGGAACCCAGCCTTCAACACACGGGCTTGTGGGGGACACGCAGAGCTGAGCTACAGCAAGGAGGACATACTTCCCCACTCAGTTTATGCAGTACATAAACAAATATAACGAAGCTAGACTGGAAAATAGATAAAAACTCCCCAAAAATGTAGACACCAAAATCCTTAATAAATAAAAACCAATTCAATTCAACAATATGCAAAATGGATTAAGTGGAGTTTAATCCCAGTAATGGAGGTTTGTTTTAACATTCAAATATCAATTAATGGACCAAGGATATATAGCTCAAGGGCACAGTGCCTGCCTGGCAAGTGCAAGGTCATGAGGTTGATTCCTGGTACCAAAAAAAAGATATAGGATTTACAAATATCAATTAATGTAATTAAAAATAACAGACAAAAAGAAGGAACGTAAGAAAATACAAATAGAAGGAACATTCTTCAATCTAATAAAGGTTATTTACCTAAAATGTACATTAGATGGCATAGTTAGGGGGAAAGAAAGGAATAGTTATCCTTTACTACAGGGAAAAAATGGGTTTATCCAATGTCACTACATTTTACTCATTTATATCACATGTCCCAGCTAATTCAGTAAGGGAAGAAAAAGTAGCAAAGGGCACAAACATTGATAGCCAACACAATAAGGCAAAAAATTAAAGTAACAGAGGGCATAAATATTGGAAAGTAAGAAGTAAAGGTATTTTAATCTGCAATGCCATGGTTATCCATCCAGGCTGTGTATCTCTTATCCAAAATGCAGAGGTGTTTCTGATTTCAGAGGTTTTCGGATTTTAGAATATTTGCATAGGTAATATGCAAATTGCTGAGCTGAGTGTCCCTAATTCAAAAATCTGATAACTGAAATGTTCCAAAATCTGAAGCTTTTTTAGTGTAGTGTAGATACTCGAAAAGTTTTGAATTGTAGAGCATTTTGAATTTTGTATTTTTGAATTGGGGATATTCAATCTGTATAGGAAGTCATAAGGAATATACACAAAAAAGAGGAAGAGAAGAAGAAAAGGAAAAGAAGAAATAACAAAGGGAAGAGAGAAATAGGGATAGAAAACTACTGAAACTATGACTGAATTTAGCAAGTCAGAATACAGATCAATACAGAAAAGCAAATTGTACTTCTTTATATGAGCCACAAACAACTGGAAGGTGAAATTTTAAAACAATGCTATTTACAATGGCATCAAATAAAACATTTAAGAATAAACAGTGTATAAGACTGTTACATCAAAAACTATGAAATATTGCTGAAATTAGCAAATGTCTAAATAGAAAGTTCAGGAAGACTCAATACTGTTAAGATAAATGTTCTCTTCTAATTAATTTACAGATTTAATATAATTTCAGACAATATCCAAGAGACATTTTTACAAGAATTGACCAAAAAAACTGACAATCTTTGATAATGGTATAAGGATATACAAATACATAAATCATAACAGGCTTACACCCTGACCCTAATGTTTGGAACAACTCTTAATTTCTCTAGAAAAGAATAGCTGCTAACTGATCTATAAAGTTATATTATGTATAAGTTCACTTATTCTAACCAAAATTTTTCAGAGATGAAGAGATCACAAATTATAATAAAGATTTTATTTTATTTCATGCTTATTTGCATTTAATAAACACAAAACCAGATAGAGGCCTGATAAAATGCCAAATAAGACAATTTTATTAATTTTTTAAATACAGAAAAATCCAGAATTTTGGTGTTCTCTGGCTTAAATGTATCCCCTAAAGCTAGGGCTACAGCTCAGTGGCACAGCACCTGCCTGGCAAGCATGAGATTGTGATTCAATTCTCAGTATGTATATATATATATATATATATATATGTGTGTGTGTATATATATATATATATATATATATATATATATATATATATACATCCCTCAAAAGTTTATGTGTTGGAATGGTCATCCCTGAATCCATCTATGTATATTATTTGGATATTAGAGTCTTTGAGAGGTGATTAGGGTGAGATAAGGCCATGAAGGTGAGGCCCCCTGATGGCATTCGTGGCTTCATAAGAAAAGAGAGAATTGAGTTAGCTTGTTGGTTCTGTCTCACCAGGGAATGCCTAATTTATTTTGTGAAACAGAAAAAGTCTGTACCTCATAAAAGGCACTATCAGGAACCCACTCCTCCCATGAGCCTGCAGCAGCCATGCAAGTGGGGAGGAGAACCAAGAAGCCAACTCCCTCCTGTGAGCCAGCTGGTACGTGGGCTGGGAGACAAGAGGAGCTGGGGCCCCCCACCCTGCTGATTCAGAGGAACACAAGCTGAGATGATAGCTACTGAAGTAAAAAGACAACAACACTTGTATTGTTGGATTGACTTTGCAGGTCTAAAGCTGGTAGTCTGTGCATCTATTTAGAGGATAACAACATGCAATATAGCAACTATGGGGGGGTTTCCTTCTGTCTTGTTTTTGAAATCCAATATTGTTTTCACTGTTTTGTTTGGTTCTGTTTTGTTGTTTTGTTTTATTCCCTTTAAAATAAAAAAAGGCACTATCCAATGGAACAAAGAAACCAGAAGAGTGCAGACAATTGTTTAAAAAGATAAAGGAATTTAATTAATACTTGAATACCGTAAGTTTTAGATATTTCATAAATATTATAAATGCTTTTATTAGTGACCAACAGAACATGCTTTTCATTATGTAATGTAACAAGCAGATTTTAAAACAACAGATCAGACATTTCATTAAGAACTCACTTTAGGAAGCCTGGGCACTCTAGGAGATAATTGACTTTTGAAGTTCTGTGACTCTCAGAGGGCAGAAATCATTATAAGTACAGTGTCTGTCATGTGACAGGATGTATTGTTACCCACTCAGTAATCTCTGCAAGTAAAGAGGCAGGTGTAGAGGGGGATGACTTTGTAACTCTAAACTGAGGCATCAGACAGGAGAGAGTTGTTAGAAGACAGGAAGAAGAAATTAGTGAATGTTTTTCTAACAAAACAAAAATGAGTGATACTAATGCATATAGCATGAATGGCTGGCTACAGTGACTCACCTTACATTTCCGTTGTTATAAAATAAAAAGGGAAGGGATCTCATTTTATATTTTTAAGATTAACTAAAGGTAAACACTACCTGAAAAGAATGTTTCTCTAAAAATTCTTCCCCTCACCATGACCATTTCCACCCTAATACTAGAAACGAAGATAATAAGAACTAAGAATAAGAATGTAAATGCATTTTCTGCCAAAACCTTGACTGTGCTCATCATTGTTAAATTACATGTAGACCACTAATTGATAGGCATGCTTCTCAAGCAAAAGATTTGTTTCAATGTTGTATTCAGTTTCCATCCTTTCAAACAATCTCATAACACAGGTTAAATACTGTCCCAGAACGTTCAGTGTGGAACTAAACCCATGGTTCGTGCTTACCAAGAACCTTTGTTTGCTCAGAAATACTTAGTTTTCCTAGACTTTGGGATCTCACTTTAGTACATATTTAGAAATGTTTCCTCCTGTAATTATAAAGCTCTGAACCAAAGACAAGAATGATAACTAACAGATGATCAAATAAAATTAGAATGAAATAACAGATGATCCAGTAAAATTATGACTTAATGTAAGCTGCAATTTTATAAGGATACACCGGTCAACAGTTTTAATAAATTAATGTTCAAATTAAGAATGTGAATAATTTGCAGATTATAAACTTTAAAACCAATTGAGGGGGAAAAAACCAATTAAGCCAAATACACTGTACACATTACTAGATAGAATCTACCATATCTGTAGGATTTTCTAGTCAGGACTTCTGGGTATGCAACATTAATAAAAAGGACTTTTTAAAAAAACTGTTCAGTGATCTGGGATTCCCTCAATTTTCAGCCGCCATGCTTTCTTCTCTCTCTCTCTCTCTCTCTTTTTTTTTTTCTGGTGCTGGGGATGGAACTCACAACCTTGCATTTGCCAAGCAGGCACTTAAGCCACTGAGCTAAAACCCCGTCCCCAGCTGCTATGCTTTCTACTCTGTATCGGAGAGGTTCTTACTTTCAATTTATATATTTCCTGTATTTTACAAAAGTACATAGAAACAGGATCTTAATTGAGAATATGGTGAGTCTTTGGCTAAGAAAATACAAGCAGAAGTAAAATACCTATAATTTGTACCTGGAATTTTTTGAAAATAAGATATAGAGGATATAGAAAAGTTATTATCAGCATTAAACAGAAGATGGCCTTTGTAAGAATTTTTCTTTCTCTCTTACCCATTCACAGAAATTTAGGCTTCTCTCTCGTCATAGAGACTTTTTAATGTATGCATAAACTACTTTCATATACTTTTTTTGTTTTGATTTTTGAGACAGGGTTTCACTGTGTAGTTCAGGCTGGTGTTGAACTCACTATGTAGCCCAGGCTGCTTTGAACTCAAGGTGATCCTCCTGCCTCAGCCTCCCAAGTGCTGGTATTACAGGTGTGCGCCACACACCCAGCTCACTTCCACATACATTTAAAATGCCGACAGAATTTAATTTAATAGGAAGTGTGGTGATATAATTAGGTAATTCAAAAGCAAGTCAGTGTCAGAGCCAAGAATAGGACAAATAAATTGCTCTTCCATATTTTAAATTTTTATTTGGTAATCTAACTTATGTTTTCAACATATCCTAGTTCTTGTACTCTAAAACTACAGACTCAAAATTTAAGAAAGATTCTTATTTTTACATTATCTGATTAAAATTGTTTTGTCCAGCCTTGTATGCTGCCAGAGCTGCTTTTGAATGGGCAGTACAAATAAACCACAACCAACAGTAACGATTCCTGAGGGGGTTTTCCCCCTTGGCTGTTCTTGGGATTGAACCCAGGGCGTGCAGTGCTAGGCAAGGCTCCACCACGGAGCTACACCCCCGGCCCGACACTTAACTATCTCTAATAACTACAACTGGTTTCCAGATCACTCTTTTTAAATGGCCATCTTTTCAAGAGTTCTACATCATAAGGTCAAGAAGGAGTTTTCCCTTCCTGTTTACTTATCCTACAAATGACCACACTGCCTTAAGAATTCCGCTTTTCCTGCCTTGGAAGGTCGTTGTAGCTCCTGGGGGCTCTCATGAAGCACTGTGAGAAATACCTGTGGTGCATGATTAGTCACCCATGCTCAGGAGCTCTAACTCCTCCCATCATTCAAAATGCGTGCACTGAGTCGTATGCTGTGCAATGTGCTGCTGCAGGGTGGAGCTTAATGGTAGCTTGTACTCTTAAATGAACTAAAAAGACTGATGGCTCTCACTGTCTTCAACACTTTTTTTTTGTACCAGGGATTAAACACGATCTTGAACTGGCCAGGCAGGCACCTGTGCCACTGAACTAAACCAGCCCAACACTTCTTTCTGCAAAGTGGATTGTGAGGTTCTTAACAAGTTCTAAGCCAAGACTAAAGTACAGCTTTAAATGTCACAGTGAACATACAGGTACATCTAATAGTGTTTGGTAACTCTCTTAACCAAATATCATACAGACTCAATGGCCTTAGTTCAAATGCCTTGTTCTATAGTTTCAGACACATGATAATTTGTCTCAAATTTCTTTAATAGGTATTTAAAACTTTATAGTAAATAAAAATGTAGTCAATTTCATTTTTTAAAATGGAGATAATGAAGTTGATAAAACACAAATCACACAGAGAAGGTCTCACAAGGAGGTCACTCATGATTTTTTTTTTTATACAGGGTCTCGCCATGTAGTCCAGGCTGGCCTTGAACTCCCCCATGTAGCCAAGACTGGCCTCAAACCCGCAGTGATCCTCCTGCCTCAGCCTCCCAAGTGCTGGGATGACAGGCATGTACCACCATACCCAGTGGTTATATGATTTAGCTTAGTGGGTGCTCAACACGGTCTTCACTCTCTAAAAGAGCACCTTGAAGGGCTGGGGATATAGCTCAGTGGCGTAATGCCTGCCTGGCATGCATTAGGTCCTGAGTTTGACTCTCAGTACCAAAAAACAAAAAAACAAAAAAAACCCTATTACTTTTAGCAAATATTCATTTGCTGAAAGCATCAAGATTTCAAAATAAAATTCAAGAATTCCTTTAGGTATGTAGAAGTTAGGCATTTTTCAACAAGATCACCTGACAGCTAACTGCGAGCAAATATTTCTAAAAATGGGATGGCAGGTGGGCAGCAGTGACAGATGGAAACAAACTATACCCAAAACAAAAAGAAGCTAAACACACAAGTTCTTGTGGTCAGTATAACCAGATGTTTTAACCATAATTCACTTTCACTGTATGAACTGCTTGCTCAGTGTTTGACAATACATATACTACAGTTATTGTTTTCCCTGTATTCCAACTGCTTAAAATTTAGTGATATTTACTACCCAGAAAAAGTAATTTTTAGAAACTTTTAGTAATTGACCTGAGCATTGTGGCACATGCCTATTATCTCAATATTATGGGAGGCCGAGGCAGGAGGATCACTACGAGTTCAAGCCCAGCTTGGACAATTTAGCAACATAGTGAGACACCCATCTCAAAAGAAAAAAAAAAAAAAACCAAGGATGAGGACACAGCTCAGTGTGAAGGCTCTGAGTTCAATCCCCAGGACCACAAGAAATTTAAAAGAGAGAAGAGGAAAGAAGGGGAAGAGAGGAGGGGAAGAAAAGAGGGAAGAGAAGAGAGACACTGAAAATATAGGAAAATATAGATCTGCTTCTAGAGTTCAAAGATTCCAGAGTTTTAAATTTTGTTAGCTTTCCAATAGCAACAGCTAAATTTATACACTGAGCCAAGGACTCGAAACAACTGGGAAAGTCATGGGCACAACCTTTACCTCTTGTTTTTCTTGATTCGGATCCACATTAAGTAGACTTGGTATTTTAGATGAATCTGTCTTCTTTGACTCCCTCTTCAGCACTTTTATCTGTTTCACTTTTGCAAAAAAAAAATATAAAACAGTGAAAGTTTTTTTATTTCTGTGTTGAAATTTTACTTTCCTGTTCAAAAATTTGAAATGGAAATTCTGACATCTACTAATCAATTTCTTTGCTTATTATAAAGGAACTAAATAAATCATGAGCTGCAATAGTAAAGTATGGCAAATTATTTAATAATTTTACAAATAGCCTGCCAAATATTACAATAGACATTATTTTATTTTTATTCTGAATACAACTGTTAGGTAGACCACAACTCCTCTTGAATTACACAAGTACTACACTCTTGCTATTTTATCACATTTACACAAGGTGTCACTATTCTTCAAAGAAACTTAAGAACATTTATGTACCTGAGAGGAAAAAAATGAGTTATTTTATGACAAATCCTCAAGTTAAGATGAAGATAAACCTGAAATTAATAGACTTAATCTACCAAGTCTTTGGATGCTCAAAGCACATATAAGATCCCTGGAAATATATGGAGATAACCATGGAGAAATGAAGGAAGATGATTTACTCCATTGTTGGAGCTGTTGAAGCTGAACACACGTGCAGGGCTGTGGTGTGGCCAGGCATGGCTGAGCTGAGAATGAGGAGACACCTCAGGGGGCAGGACAGGCCACAGCCTAGGCCACCTGGAGACTTTCTGGATCGTTTTCCTTAATTAGCATTGTCTGTTGCTCTGAGGGGTCCTTGAACCCCTCCCAAGATCCTGCTCAGGTTTCCTGCATTTTCCACACAACTCTGCTCATTCTGATTAAATATGAGCTGTCCAGGGTCAGTCAGTCAACCAGCTAGCAGAGTTTTGTGCTCTGCAGAGGACATTAGTCTTCCTGGAGCCCTAAAGACCATGCCACTTGTCTCATTCCTTTGGGCCTTTGTTGTGCACCTGCTTGGAGGACTAGGGATCTAGGCACAGACCCCAACACTCCATGCCAAAAATTACTTGCCTTAAAAAGTGATCTAACACTGCAACAGCATTGAGCTAATGAAAAAAAAAAACCCTTTAAGCTGTCTTGCCCCCTCTTTAACTCCATTAAGTATCACCTTTTATTTGACTATAGGGGGGAAAATCTTATCAGCTGAAATTGTCTTTCTCAACAGTTTACTATTATCTTCCTAAATACAATGTTAGTGATATTACCAAAAAGTGCTGCCAATGACATCACGGGGAGATTTGTAAAGCTAGACAACAAATGTGTACCTTCTATTCTTTTTGTGTCCTTTGACTGTACTGTGAAAGGCAACTCAGGGAAATGGAATTTTTTCCTATCAAATCTGGAAAAATTCAGCTTCCTTTTGTAGCCACTTGCTGTTTGGTCACTTTGACTTGTGGGCTCATTGAAGATACTCTTCTCCATCTGGTTCTAAACAAACAGAGTGTGAAGAAATACCTGTAACTATTTGTAGAATTACAGTGTAGAATTATTGTTTGCCCGTTGGATGATGTAAAGTAAGTATAACAATGTAATAATTAAGTGGAGTAAGATACCATCAAACATACAAATAAATCAAGCTCCAGTGAAAGTTTCATAAAGCAAACATTTTATGCCTAACAGTCTGAGACTAATAGTCTTGGTCGTGAGAATCACAATTTTAACTTCTTTTAATTTTTACTTTTATCAGTACATGTTTGCAGCATATAAGGTTTACAGTCCTTGGGTGGAGGTGGTATATGTTTGCACCCCATTTTAACTCCTGTCTTCATACCATCCCTCTCCTCTCCCCTCCACCATTCCCTCTTTATCCCTGGCTCATTTAAGGGAGCTCTGTCTCCCTGTTTCCTATGATCTCTCTCTTATTTTGCTCTTTATAATTTGAGTTTCATTAAACTTGGTATTATCCATTGCGTTTTTGGAAAAATTGCTTCAGTTCATTTTTAATAACTTATTTTTCTGTTTATGAAATGATATGTTTTAGCCAGGGACATAGCTCCCCTGCCCAGGGAGCTTGAGGTCATGAGTTTGATTCCTGGTACAAAAAGAAAAGAAAAGAAATAATGTATGTTTTATGGGCAGAGGAAAACCTAAAGAAAAAAACTGCTTGTGTATTTGGAAAACCTCTTGTATCTACCTACTTGGAGTCTTTGACAACAGATCATAAAAACTTTCCTAAGGTCAATGAATACTTCCACAACATAATGTGTAGTATTTCACTGTATAAATGTAGCTTAATAAGTAACCTGCCCCTTAGGCTTGTGTTTTCAAATTTTTATTCAATTTATAATAAACCTTTCTCCTATGTTAAAAAAAAAAAATGGAGGGCCCATACTGGTTTGTCTTTTTTCTAGTAAAAGTAAGTTGTATCTATTTGGAAATTGTTTTAAATTCATAAAATAGGGGCCGGGGATTTAGCTCAGTGGCATAAGCACCTGCCTGGCAAGTGCAAGGTCATGAGTTCAATCCCTGATACCAGAAAAAAAATTCTTAAAATAAGTTATGAAAAACTATTTTGGAAGCAAAAAACCAAAATTCTTATGACTTTCAAAGGTGGAAATCCTAACTTACTCTCCCCACTTGCACATTAAATACACAAAGTAACATCTAGGAAAGGTAGAGCACATGTTTAGCATCCACAAGGTCCTAGATCTGGTCCCCAGTGCCAAAAAGAAAAAAAAATGAATGGAAAGGAAAAAGAAACTTCTTAATAGTTTGTATCCAGATGGCCTCCAAAGCCTTCTGTGCAGGTAGGTGGGGCTTGGGAGGAAGACTGGACCAGGGTTGCTGCAGCTGACTTGCAGTCAGGAGGTGGGGTCTGGCTGGGGCAGGTGGGTCTCTGGGGCCTGACCTCCTCCCCGACACCTTCCTTCTCTCTCTTCCTGGCCACCGTGATGTGAGCAGGTTTTTCTCTACCTGCCCCTTTCCCCACGCTGTTTCTCCCTGCAGCCTGCAGCCTGCAGCCTGAACTGTAACTGTGAGCCAAAATAAACCTTTCCTTTAAATTGCAGGGGTAGAGTATTCTGTCCTAGTGACAAGGAAAGTGACTAAGACAAAAGCAGACTTTTTAAATGCTGGACCCCAAAGACACAGAAAAGGAAAAGGGTAATTCTAAAAAGGCCATATTTTAACGACGAGCTTTTTCCTTACTTGAGTTGGACCTGTGTCTTGCCTGCTATTAGACATAACTTGTCTAATAGACTGTGAAGCAGTGTGTCTCTTTTTTGCTCTTTCAGTTAACCTAAAATAAATGTTCAAAAATAAATGACAAGTCATTAGACACCAGAAGTGTCTTTGTCTTAGTTTTAAGAAAGGACAATTTATACAATGAATATTCACTGTTAGAATGCTGAGGACCAAAAAGCAATTGGCAATACAGCATTTAAGTACCAAAAGCTCTAATGAGTGAAGTGGTAACAGGGCAGAGAACAACTAAGGGATAGCTAACATGAGTCACGGAGTTCTCCCTGTGGACCTGCTATCTATTCTACACACTTCTATCTGTTCTGAACTTAGTTCTCTTCATCTTTGGGTTTCTCAGTTTCACAGTTTATGAGCATCACCCCAGCAGCTGAGCAATGCGTAACAGTGCACACAGGGGCAGTGTTGGCACTTTTTGATTAATAAGTGGGTTTGGGTTACAATTTGGGCACTCAATCTCTAAAAGGTTCGCCATCACTGAATGAGGCCGTTGTAGTCTGTAATCTACTGTATCTTTGAACCAACAGACATATCCACCTGCCCGCCTCTGCAGACCACTATTCCTCATAACTTGTAGCCCACATCAGTCTGCTAGTATCTGCCTGGGTTAATGAATCTAGTCTCCTTTCTTATCTAAATTGCTGGAGTCTTTCTAAATGTGTAACTGGACCCATCACAGCGCCCACAATTCATTAAACTTTCAATCTGCATCAGAGGCTAAAAGCTACAACTATCCCAATATGCTGTTTTCCTCTCCAAAGCTTGGCTTTGAAAAGCTATTTGATTGGGGCCGGGGGATTTAGCTCAGCAGCGTAAGTGCCTGGTTGGCAAACATGAGGTCGCAAGTTCGATCCCCGGCACCAAAAAAAAAAAAAAAGAAAAGCTATTTGATTATGAAAGACTATTCGTGGCTGCCCTTTCTCCATCTGGAGAATCTGCTGTGACACAGAAATAAAGGTTAGCTTGTGCACCAAGTACCGTGGTTTAAGTACAGTTCGTCCCCCAAAGGTCTTTATGCCACATAGAAGTAGGTGGTACAGAGAGGAGGTGGGACCGTTATGAGGTCCGTCCAAGTGGGAGACGATTCCGTCTAAGGGAGAAATTCATGCTTTGGTGCTGGGCAGGGATTCTCGCTCTGAGGGAATTTCCACGAGAGAGGATTTTCATGAGCAAGCCTGGCACCTCCCCCTGGATCTCTCCTGCTTCTTGCCCACACATGTGCCTCTTCTGCACGTGGCTGCTTCCCTGCCCACTGACATGCTGTGATACCCCAGGGGGCCTTGCCAGGATATTGGCACCATGCTGCTGGAACTTCCAGTCACCATAATTTTGAACCAAACACCTCTTCTTTATAAAGTACTCAGCTTCAGGTAAATATTTTGTTAGAGCAACACAAAACAGACTCCAACACTGAAGTGTATGAATACCTTAGCATCTTCAAAATGGAAGATATTTTTCTAAAAACCTTTTTAAAAAAAAGTGAGGTCTCCCCAAAAAGATATTAATAAAAAACTAAACACCTATATTATCCATGGAAAGTTAATTTCCTTTCTCACATTCACAAGTATTGCTCAGTAGATGACCCATTATAAAATTGTAATTTCAATTGAACTTCAAGTTATTTAACTTGAAGTTCACACACTATAACTATCATTCTTTAACATATCATACTGTAGGAGCATCGTCCTAAGTCTCACCTTGGAGTGGGGTGGAAAAGGTTCGAACTGGGATTTGCAGTCATCAAATTCATGCTCGTAAGATTGATGGGTGGCAGGATCCTATAGCCTTCAGCATGGGGCTCCTCCTTCACATCACTGGAGTTAGCGACGGCATTGGCAGGGTTTGGTGGGTTGCAGACTGCAGGTTTTGTATTTTGAGACAAAGCATGAACATTTTCAACTGAGTCCTGATGACAATGTCTACCTTCACCCTCTGTCTTTCGTGGTTCTGAGGTATCTCCTTTTCCTTCTCTGACTTTAAGAACCGTGACTTTGATCTCCTTGGGCTTTTTCTCTTTTTCTATTTCCTAAAATAGATATATGCAAAATCTGAACCATGATAACAGTTATTTTTGTCATAAAAGTACTACTAACTATAATGCAGTTATAATGGCTTAAATGAAAAACCAAAGTTCTTACCTTCTCCAAAACTGAAGTACTTACGAGTATATTGGTAAAAATTGTTTTTCTTTCATCTTTTATTAGCTCATTTTCTTTATAATTCTCTTTTAACTTTATCAATGAATTGACTTTTGCTTCTTGTAGTAATTTAGCTCTTAATTCTGGTAAGAATCTGAAAAAACAAGTCAATATCAACCTTATAGATATATAGATATAAACATAGATATAATTTCTTCATGGAACTGTGGATTCAACCCACAGCTTTACATGTTAGACAAGCCCTTTGGGCTACATGGCAAGACTCTGTCTCAAACAAACAAAGAATTTAAAAGGCCATATCCGTTTAAATACCTACTTTTCAGCAAATCCATCTCTAGTAAAATACTCAAGATACAAAAGATCAGTACATGATATCCTCTTACCAGGATCAATTTGTAAACAAGCCTAGAAAAGAAAAACAATTTTAATACAGTAATGAGTTTTCAACAGAGTAAGACTTCATTTGACAAATGAAAGAGTAATTTCTTATAGCTAAAAGAGTTCTTGAAAAGATGGAACAAGATTTAATTATTTATTTCCCTAGGAGCTTTGCACTTGTAAAGCATTGTTATTGGTTAAATGTCTTGTGATTCTAGCCAAAATAGAAGTCATTCTGTTTCTGCTATGATTAACATAAACTACTTAGCTTATTTTGATCCTCTGTCAGTCCTTTAGGGTGTAAAGTTTATGGGCAATCAGTTGCATTTTACAGGTCTGGAAGCAAGTGATTTGCCAAAGTGAAATATTAACCCAGCCAGTGTTCTTTCTACGGCATAACACAATTTTGCAAATATTCAGGCTTCCAAATCTTTCAGTGATCCATCACTAGAAAAGATCTTTTCTATCCGGGTGTGGTGGTACACACCTGTGATCCCAGAATTTGGGAGGCTGAGGCAGGAGGATTGCTGCAAGTTTGAGGCCAGCCTGGGGTGCATACAGCCTGGGGTACATAGTGAGTTTAAAGCTAGCCTGAACTACATACTGAGATGCTGTCTCAAACACAAAAACAAAAACAAAAACAAAAACAAAAAAGGTCTTTTCTGTTTGCTGCCTTGGGATTACTTCAATTGTAGAGAAACAACCAAAATACTAATCAAACGAACCAAAAAGTAATCAATGGAAAGTTCTGAATATTAAGCTGTGCATAATGAATCTATGTGTAACTAACTAAACTGTGTACTTATAAATTGAACAGATTTCCTTAACTACAATACTGAAGACAATCTGAATAAAAGGTAGCTTCTTTTCAATTTTCATTCTTCCCTTGAAAGAAAGCAAAATATAATAGGTAACCCTGACTGATGCTTACACTAAACACCAGGTAATGCTCTCACATTTTTCCATCATTTCATCCCAACAGCAACCACACAAACTATGTATTATTATCCCCAGTGTTCAGATAAGGAGGCCAAAGAGAGGTAATTTGTCTGAGACTTAATAACAGTGGAGCCAGAAATTCAGAAAAAATTAAGGAAAATATCCACAATGTTATGGTTCTGTTTATTTCAAAATGTACAGTTTAAACTGATTTACAAAAAAAGTTCCATGGAACCTGCTGTTCAACAGTGTGTTTACAGTAGAAAAAACTGTGCTGTACGCTTAAAAGTTTGATCGGAGGGTGGATCTCCTATGATGTGGTATTTTGCAACACTAAAATGATTCATTCACAAGGTGAAACAGTCTTTTACATACATTATGATGTAAAAATCTCTAGACCCTTAAAATTACAACTAGTTAAAAATACGTGCTTGGGTTGGGGATATAGCTCGGGGGCACAGCGCCTACCTGGCAAGTACAAGGCCATGAGTTCCATTCTTGGTACCAAAAAATAAATAAATAAATCATAAAAATATGTGCTTACTCTAAAACATAATGATAATCTATCATTAACAATAAGAAAAATGCTAAAAGGTCTGCCTAAGTAATAGCCAATTAGAAGCACACAATTAGATGCAGTGTCTGTGAATAATGCTTTCCAAAATATTAAATATATGTCCTTTGGAAAATGTAAAATATGACACTTTGGGAAATACATTGACAAGTCCTTTAAAAATAAAACATAAACCTACCCTAAGACCCAGTTTTTCTACTCTTAAATATTTAACCAACAAGGATAAAAATATATGTCCTTGTAAAATAAAAATCTGTACACACACATTCATGACAATTTACAATGTAAAAATGGGAAAAAACTAAAAAACAAGTGAATGGATTTAAAAAATGTGGTATATATACACTGGCATGTTAGTATATGCCTATAATCCCAGCACTCTGCAGGCTCAGGCAAGAGAATTACCTCAAGTTCTAGGCCACCTGAGCTACGTAATGAGTTCAGACCAGCCTGAACTACATAGTGAGACTTGTCTCAAAAAAAAAAAAAAAAAAAAAAAAGTATGGTATATGTATATAACAGAATATTTCTCAGTTTAAAAAAGGAACAAATTACTGATATATGTGAACCCGTGAATGACTCTGTTTTTGTTTGAGACAGGTTCTAGCTATGGTGCTCAAGCTGGCCTTGAACTCAGGATTCTCTGGCCCAGCCTCCGGAGTAGCTGGAAGTATATCTGTGCACCACCTATACATAAATCTCTAAACCACTGTGCTGACTTAAAGAAATCAAGACATAAAAGAGTACTTATTCTATGAGTTCATTTATATAATGTTCCAGAAAATGCAAACTAAATCCAAAGTAACAGAAAGCACATCAGTGATGGGGGACAGAAATGGAGGGAAAGAAGAAATGCAAAAGGACACAAATTTGGTAATGGAAATATTAGGTATGATGATTGTGATGGTTTCATCTATCTATACACTTATCAAAAGTCAGCAAATTATACATTTTAAGAATGTCAGCTTACTGTTAGCTATCTCGATAAAATTATTTAGAAAATGTATACCTCAGAAAAAAACACATGCCCCATACCAGATATTAAAAAGTATTTTCAAGTTAAAGTAATCAATTAAAGTAGAACTTATTTCAAAATAAAGAAATCAATGAAACAGAAGCAGACTCAAGCAGGCAAAACCATTTTGTGTATGATAAACGTGGCACTCCAAATCACTGGATTATTCTAATTCCTAGTTATTAAAAATATTTGTAACTTATGACAAAAGAATATACTTGTTATTTTATAAATCAATATGAAAATGCTAAGTACTCTAATTGACAAATAGGTTAAGGATGGTTTTTCAAAGAAATAAAGTTGGCTGATAAATATAAGTAAAGTGTCCAGCCTCTTCCTCTAATCAGGAATCTTTTAAATGTAATTTTTTAAAAAATGATACTATTTCTAGCTTATTTAGTTGGCAAAAAATTTTTAATTATGCTATTCAATGCTAGATTGAGATTGGGAGTACAAAATAGTAAAGCTTTTCTGAGAAAAAAACTATAGCAAAAAATTCTAGAAATCACAAGCTCTTTGACCCACTAATCCCACTTCTAGCAATTTATAATTAAACTTGTGTAGTCTTGGACTTGTTCACTGTAACATCTTTACCAATAGTGAGGGGAAAACTGAAAACAACTTAAATGTCCAAAAAATCAAAGTCAGTTAAATAAATTAACAGTATAGCCTGGCGTGGTAGCGCATGCCTGTGATCCCAGCTCTGGGGAGACTGAGGCAGGAGGATCATTGTGAGTTCGAGACCAGCCTGTGCTACAAAGTGAGTTCAAGGTCAGCCTGAACTGCAGTGAGACCCTGTGTTTAAAAAAAAAAAAAGTAAAAATAAAAAATAAATTAACAGTATAGTCATACAATGATGTGTTACGCAGCCACTGCAGATTATGATGCAAGCCAGACACGATGGTGCATGCCTGTAATTCCAGCTACGTAGAAAACTGATGCAAGGGGGTCACAGGACAGAGCCTTGACAACATAGTAAGACCTTGTTTCAAAATAAGAAAAGAAAAACGGCTGGGGTGCAGCTCAGTATGGCTCACTTGCCTGTCATGTGCCAAGCCTTGGGTTCAAGCATTGGTACAGAGGAAGGGGGGGTGATTATAATGTATTTGCATATTTACTGATGTAATAGTGTGGCAACAATACACTGCTAACTAGAAAATAAACACATTACATAGCAGAGTGTAAAGGATGACAGCATTAATTTCTATGCACTGTTGGGTTGGGAAAGCTCAAAACATGGAAATCAAAATGGTAATGATAATTTTCCTTTGGCTTGCAGAAAGAAGTTGAGGAAAGCTTAACTTTTGTTTATCGCCTATTTTCTATTTTTTCTATAATTAAATGAGTAGTTCTTTTTTCTTTTGTGTGTGTAGACTGTGTGTGTGTGTGTGTGTGTGTGTGTGTGTGTATGTGTGGTAATGGTAACTGAACTCAGGCCCTTTGCACTCAACTACATCCTCATTCCAATTTTAATATTATACTTTTGAGAAAGGGTCTAAATTACTGCACTGTTCAGGCTGGGCTCAAACTTGTGATACTGCTGCCTCGGCCTCTGGAATTATAATTCTATACCAACAGACTCGTCTTATGCATTTCTTCTATATTTCAAGGTTTACAATACAAGAAGAAAAATTGAACTGAAAATGAAATGAACAAGTCTGATCTTTAATAAATTCTGGGTTTCCCCAAGTACCACTGAAATAATTTTCCTTTCAATGAGGTTCTTTTGTTTTTGCAGAACTAGCAATCAAATCCAGGACCACACACATTTAAGGCACGTGCTGCTCTACCACTGAGCTATCTGCTCCACTCTCAGCTATGTTCTTTAGCTGTTACATATCAGCATAACACCAGCAATAACAACTTTACATTAACATTAGTTGGAAACAAAGCTTCTGTAAATAAAGAGGGAAAGAAGGGTTGAAGGGAGGAGAGGGGAATGGGGAAAAAAGCAGCAGCAATATATATCATGTATAGGTATAATTCCCTATGATGAACATGAGCATTTTGTCTATTTAAAATGTACCAATAAAAAAAGTAACACTTCTCAAGCCAGGTGTGGTGACGCACACCTGTAATCCCAGCACTCGGAAGGATGAGGCAAGAGGATTGCTCTGAGTTTGAGGCCAACATGGGCTACACAGTGAGTTCACGGCCAGCCTGGACTACCCAGAGAGAACCTGTCTCAAAAAAAAAATTTTTTTTTAAAGAAAGCACTTTTTGACAGTTTATTCTGGAGTCCATGCTAAACATACTTCCAACTCACTCATTTAATCCTCCAGCCTCAGATGGTAAGAACTAAATTACTAAATTACTGCACTGTTCTTTCTTTTTCTTTTGGTACTGGAAATTGAACTCAGGACACTGAGCTTGCCAGGCAGGAGCTGCGCCACTGAGATATATCCCCGGCCCTTAGCTTTCTTTTTTGTAATTACTGCACTCTATTTGCTCTGAAATTTAAGAAATCTTTTTTTTTTTTGTACCGGAGATTGAACTCACAACCTTGCATTTGTCAAGCAGATGCTTATGCTGAGAAATGCTAGAAATCACTCTTTAGAAAGCACAATACATTATAAACAAATTCACTGCTCCTGGTAAAGAAACTGACTGGCTTAAAAAAAATTGACTGGTTAGAGAAAAGAAACAAAAGTAGATTTACTACTCACACTAAATCCATCTTATATTTTGAATTGTGTAATAAAGTGCACTAGTATATTTCCTACCTAGTTTAAATGAAATGTAACACTGAAAAATAAAAAAAGACTACAGCATGTTTGTTTTCTCCATTTAATTTTGGCACTGCTATACAAATGCTTTCATTCAGTAACATCAAAACTATAGCTGCCAGTGAATGCTCTATAGATATTTTAAGACACCATGTACAAATAGATCCCAAACCTGGCTAGACTGCACGTTAAAAAAGATGGTGGTAAACATAATGAGGCCTTAGAATTTTTCCAGTTTATCCCAAGTTACCATTAAAATTGGGATAAACTAAAAATAATGTGCATGATTATCTTTGGGACTTCTAGTTCTAACAGTCTATAAATTTTATTTATTTTGTAAATTTAACAGATTAACATTACTTCAGGAATCCTTTTAGAATTTCACTAAAGTAATACTTTAAAAATGTAATTTATTGAGCTGGGGATTTAGCTCAGTGGCATGAGCACCTGCCTGGCAAGCACAAGGTCATGAGTTTGATCCCCGGTACAAAGAAAAAAAGAGTAATTTATACAACTTTCTCAGGTATAAATTCTTTTTACTTTTCTTTTTTTTCTTCTTCTTTTTTTGGTTTGGGGGCTTAGGACCTCGAACTTGCCAGGTAGGTACTGTGCAACTAAGCTATATCCCTGGCCCCTCAGGTATGAATTCTTAATCCCTTAACATACATCAACTATATCCGCCAATAATCCATTAAGCTTTGGATATTTTTTTCTTGCATTTTTGGGGTGCTGAACTTGAGGAAAGATCATTCCAGCATATATGGGACTCTTGGAAAAGATATTCTGCAGGTGAGGTGTCAAATTGCCTGAAAAGTGAAAAATATGTTTATAAGAAAATAGAAAAATAAGTCTATAATCAAAATAATCAAATTGCTTTGTGGTATACACTAAATCACTAAAAATTGGGACAAGAAACTGTATCAATTACAATTTTTAAATTTTTTGAATTTGAACAAGAAACTATCCAAATATATAATTTTTTTAAAATGAGGTTCCCCAAGAAAACTTGTTTTATTTTGTTTTGGTACCAGGGATCAAACTCATGACCTTGCACTTACCAGGTAGGTATTTATTCCACTGAGCTAAATCCTTCCCCCCAAGGAAACTGTTGATAACATAGCTACGTAGAAGAGTATGTCAACCTCCAGGATCATTTTCTTTCCCCAAACTATTAAAACATCATATGTAGTACTACTAGGAAAAGCACATATTCAAACTTTATACATTTCTTTATTGGTATCTAATTGTTTAACTATCAGGTGCTCATCAACAACAGAGATTGACAAAACAGCTAAAATATCAAAATTTATTTAGAAATCAAAATACTGTATAAAAGAAACAATGCTAGAGAGTGCCAGTAAAATGGAAAGAACTTGAAATAGGAGTGGAGAAAATTAGAATCAGCTTTGTTGTAACTGGTTCTATGACTCTGAGCAAATTCCTGCTTTTTTGAGCAGAGCGGTGGTATGCGACAGGATTTTTGCTATATAGTTTAGGCTGGCCTTGAATTCACTATGTAGCCCAGACTGGCCTCCAACCCACAGTGATCCTCCTGCCTCAGCCTCTGGAAGGCTGGGATTACAGGCATGCACTACTACACCTGGCACTCTCATATTTTTTATGGCTTGGTTTCTTCATCTGTAAAATGACAGAATTAATCTCACCACCTCTAAGATTCCTTCTAACACTAGCGTCATAATGAGAATGTTAAAGAACACACAAACACAGCTACCTTGCCATCTACTATGGCTTTTTGTTGTTCTCCTTGTTAAAGAGAACTGGGTTAAAGCCTCTGGGAGGTTGAGGCAGGAGGATCATAAGTTTGAATCCAGCCTAAGCAACTCAGTGATTTACTGAGACTCTGTCTCAAAAAAAAAAAAAAAAAAAAAAGAATGACCAGTCACAGCACTCAGTGCCAAGGCCCTGGGTTCAATCCTCACAAAAGGATATTTTCTGAATAAATAATTGATTTTCTATCTCCAAACACTTAACAGCATCTGACTCAACCTTACTACTTAAAAGCCCTTACTTAGAAGCACATATATTTGAAGAAGCAAAATTTAAAAATAAAATTTAGGCAAATTAAAGCACATTCCTATTGTACTATTTTTCTTAGCATCAACCACCAACATGTGGCTTAGCTAACTGCAGCCTGGCAAGGAAAATATTATTTCTAAGAACAGAATTTTGCGCCTTCTTTATCAGTCCCAGGTGTCCACCTGCCGTCATCTATCAATACAATACACGTCCTTGTTCTCACGCAGAAAAACTGAGTTTAAAGACCAAGCAGAACTGATTTGGTAATGCTTGTTGCAATATGTAACAGGGCATTTCAGTAATACCTACCTACTTTTAAAATAATTTTATAGAGCAAATCTAAATCAGAACTGCTAGGAAGATGGGGACTTCCAGTGGCCATCTCGATGATCAGACAGCCCAAGGCCCAGATATCCACAGGTCTGAAACAAACCAGAAAACATTATTTTTTCATGCAGAAACATATACAATATCTATTTTAACCTTTTTTTTAAAAGCAGTTCTGAGGATCGAGTCCAGGGCCTCACACAGTAAGAATGTTTAAGAGGTAACAAGTATATGCTTTTGAAGTCTTATAATGTCTCTAATGCTTTGTTTTTATTAATGTTGTTATATACTGCTGAGACACCATGGTAACCATTGTAGATCACCTTGTATTGCGGTTTTATGTGACTTTTCTGCCTCGTGCTTTTCTAGGAATTGTTTTATCTTGCTTTGTTTTGTTTTTCCTGCTAATACAGAAATGATAGATATACATG
>PVJX010020621.1:8392-33198 GCA_004027295.1 Dolichotis patagonum | reverse complement strand
TTAGGTTTTATTGTTGTTGTACTTTTCCTTTTTTCCTTGGAATACTGTATGGTTGCTACCCTTTATTCTGTGTTATTTTGTTTTGTGTTTTCCTCTTTAAATAAAATTATAAAAAACAAAACAAAACAAAACAAAAAAGATACGGGTTGCAGGTATTTGTTCCCACAACACTAAAACTAACAGCAGTATTAACATCTGAGACATCAGGGTAAAACATTTGAGTCAAAGGCTCCAGGGCAGCTTAGAGGCAGAGCACTGGCTGACATTTGTGAGGCTGCAGTTTCATATCCAGCACTTGAAAACCAGAATTTTCTTTTTGAGTCAACCAACCCACCTGAACAAAGCGATACTTTTCCTTCCTGTTTTAGCTCTCATTTTATGAAGAAATGTTCTTTTTACAGTCTATTTAGTACCATATTTTTCACATTTTCAGCCTTTTTCTTGGTAGTTTTGCTATTAAAAATGTGTACCACAACCCCAGGCTTAGTGGTTCGTGCCAGGACTTGAGAGGCTGAGGCAGGAGGATCGCAACCAGTTCAAGCCTCACCTGGGTTATGTAATAGTTTGAGGTCAGCCTGACCTACATAGTAAGATCCTATCTCAAAAAAAAAATCTTCCCCCCAAAATGTGGTTACAAGTGGAATAAAAAGTTGAACACAGTGGAGAAGACTGGAGTGACACAGTGGAGTACACCTTAGGCTGCAGGGTGTCATTAGTAATGAGGAAACCAAGCTGTCACCAATGGAGAGGGTGCAGGAGCACTGTACAGGGGCGTGGGGGCTCAGGGAGACACTGCGGGGAGTCCTGAGCTCAGCTCCCAGCAGAAGGGGCAGCAACATCACCCCATGACCCTGCTGCTAAGGCGCACAGCCCAAGTCCAGTCACGAAGATCAGACACACCCCAGCCTAGGCATCGTCTGCAAATAATTGGCCTAAAACCTTCAAATCCCAAAGAGACAAGACTGAGGAGTTACTCTAGACTGAAGGGGAACACAGGGACCGGAGGTCTGGGTGCCACACGGGAGTCAGGACTCGGACTGTCTGCTGCAGAAGTCACTGTTGGCAAACCTGGCTGGGGTTTGAGGATTTTTTAAAAAAATTTTATTTTAAAAGGGGTAAAATTAAACACAGCAAAACAGAACAGAACGGGACATAAGAAAACGTAAATTTCAAAGCTAGACAACCAGAGATCTTCACTATCTGTCATATTGTCTCTTGTTTTCTTCCAAATGGTTGTCCTTATCTTTGCACATGGGGAGCTCATACTAAATAACATAGCCAATCTTTTCACAAGATGTGTAGTTCACTGGCTCCCACTTGCTAAGGGGGGGGCACAGGACAGGGGACAGGACGACATGAGATATTTGATTCTCAGCCTGCACGCTGGCACCCAGAGAGGGGAGGAGTTCCTTGTTCTCCAGGCACCCGAGTCAACCGCATGGTACAGTTTCCGACGCGCCAGGGTCTCTCTCCTTCGGGCCGCCGAAAGTCTTCCACACTCACCTGCTATTTCTTTCTGATGAATTGACCATTCCATTTCCAAAGTTCTGAAATGGCCAACAGACCACAGAAAGAATTCTCTGTTTGAAACCAGCAGCTGTAGCGATCTGCTGGCCTTGCTTCAGGGCCACGATTTGAGGATTTAATGACAGTGACGTATCAATATTATCATCTCATGATTTTTTTGGAGGAAGTGTTTTGTTTTGTCTTTTGAGATGGGGTCTCACTATGTAGACCAGGCTGGCCTCCAGTTCACAGTGATCCTCCTGCCTCAGCCTCCTAAGTGTTAGGATTACAGATGTGCATCATTTCACTTGACCTGGTTATCTTTTGATTTTTTTTGAGACAGGGTCTCACAATGCAGTCCATGCTGCCCTTGAACTCTCTATGTGGCCCAGGTTGGCCTCAAATTTGCAACCATCCTCCTGCCTCAACTTCCTGAGTGCTGGGATTATAAGAATGCACCACCATTCCCAGCTGTTATTTCCTGATCTTAATATCATATTGTGGTCATACAGGACAGTGTTCTTGTTTGTAGGGATATACACTACTTTACTCTTAAACACTTCAGATAAAAAGTCTTTGAACCAACCAGGAATTGGTGGTGCATGCCTGTAATCCCAGTACTCGGGAGGCCAAGGCAGGTGGATCATTGCAAGTTGTAGCCTCTGCTACAAAGTGAGCTCAAAGCCAGCCTGAACTGCATAGCAAGACCCTGTCTCAATAAAAGACAAAACACACACACACAAAAACACAAAAGTCTGTGAACGAGATGTGGTAGTGCAGGTACTCTATTCTCAGTACTCAAGAGACTGAGACAGGAGGATCACAGTGAATTCAACACCAGCCTGGACCTCATAGCTAGACCCTGCCTCAAAAAAACAGTAACCGGGGCTGGGGATTTAGTTCAGTGGCATAAGCGCCAGTCCAGCAAGCTCGAGGTCATGAGTTTGATCCCCAGTAACAAAACAAAACAAAACAAAACAAAACAAAACAAAACAAAAAATAACCAAAAAAGTTTTTGTACTGTACTTTCTGAATTAGGTTTTTTTTTTTCTTTTTAAATCAGTACCAGGGATCGAACTCACAGCCACGCGCTTGCAAGGCAGGCGCTTATGCTGCTGAGCTAAATCCCCAGCCTTGTACTGTATTATCAACTTTTCTATAAGTTTGTGTTTGTATCAACAATCTACAATCAAGTAATTGATTTAGATATATGTTTTTTGCAAGCACACGGTCGTGAGTTCGATCCCTAGAACCGATAAAAAAAAAAGGTAAACTTAGATATATGATTTCTAAGTAAAAATGTTAATAACTTTATATACAATAGTGAAACACCTAAGAGAAATTAGATACACCATGTCTATATGTTTAATTTATTAGATTTATAAAAATTACTGGTACATGGGAGGGTCTGTCAGGTCACTGAAGTATTTTTAAAAGGAAACAGAATATATTACATTTATTTTTTTATATTACATTTATAAATGCAGTCTTAAATGGATGAAGGCATTTAACTGAATGTGTAAATGGCTCCAAATTATTATCTTAATACTTAAAAGTAATTGTTAAAATTATCTAGACTTATAAATAGAACGAGGTTTTCAGCTGAAGTTCCCAATCTCTTCCCGCAAGCCGTTCTCAGAGGCTCCCGACCCACATGGTCAGGTATAGACACAGCAATGACCCCACTCCTGGAACCACATTCTTAGTTCCTTTTCTAATTGTTGAGACAAAATACCTGATACCCAAATTAGGAGAGGAAAGGTTTATTTAGCCCACAGCTTATGGAGGTTTCTGTCCATAATTGCTGGCTCCAAAGCAGGTTGGCACGTGGTAGGGGGCAACAGTTCATGATGGAGGAAGACAATGAAAACAAAGTGAGAGAGAGAGAGAGAGCCTCTTTCTGTCCCTTATACTGTATCTAGTCTACCAGGATTAGGGCGGTGCCAATCCAGTCTGTAGACTGATCCAGGAATCACCCACCTTTAATCCCAGCACCCTTTATCCCAGCACTGCACTACATATCAGGAACACACTCTAGGTTCAGCCACCTCCAAAAAATCCCTCCCCCATGACTGCATGAGGCTTCGGGGTACTTCTAGACACACACCATAATGAGGAGTCATTGCAGTACACAATCCAGGTTGATACCAACAACAAGGCCACAGTGTGTGTTTTGGTGGTGTATATCTTTCAGGAGGAGGTTCACAAAGATATGTTATATGCCTTTTGTTGCCCACCAATTCCACAGCTTCAGAACTGTTCAGGTCCTTGAATGATCACGCACCAGGAAAATTAAACTAGTCACTCTGGTTGATATATGCACAGACAGAGCAGTTGCCATGATTGGACAGCTTTCTGACTTCATTACTTGGGCCAAAAATGTTTCTGAATGTGCGATTACGGACTATGTCATCTGCAGAGAAATGATGGCTACCCAAAAATGACACCTGAGCTGAACAACATTTTACAAGACGTGAAGAAAATCATCAGCCACATTGAAGTACATGCCCTTAGCTGTTTGGATCTGAGAGGAGATGCACACAGAGCACACACATCTTCTCTTGCACATAGTCACAAAACAGGTTTCTAGAGGTAGAACACGCTGGGTGTGGTGCGCAGGCCTGTAATCCCAGTACTCAGGAGGCTGAGGCAGGTGGATTGCTGTGAATTTGAGGCCAGCTTGGGCTACATAGTGAGTTCATGGCCAATCTGTACCACATAGTGAGACCCTGTCCCAAAAGCCAAAAAAATAAAATAAAGGTAGATCACTTGCCAGAGTTTTTAGTTATGAGAGCCACTCCGGAAATTTCTTTTTTAAAAAACCCAGTTACCTCTGGCAGCACACTTCAATGACACAAAATGGGTGTCAAAGTGTGCTTAGTTGTAAGACATTTTCAATCTGCTCAGTGAACTCCATATTTCAATTTGAGGGGAAAATGATAACTGTGTTCCAGTTGGCAGATAAAGTGGCTACGTTCAAAGCCAAACTGTAATTATTTATGGGATGATCAAAAACACTGAGTTGGAGGTTTTTTTGTTTGTTTGGTGTTGTACAAAGAATTGAACTAAGGACCTTGCACTTGCCAGGCAGGTGCTGTGCCACTGAGCTATATTCCCGGCTTGACATGTTTCAAATATTAGTTAAAAAAAAAAATTTGACATGAGGTCTTGCTTTGTAGTTCAGGCTGGTCTTGAACTCACTATGTACCCCAGGCTGGCCTTGAACTCTGGCGACTCTCCTGCCTCGGCCACCCAAGCGCTGGGATTACAGGCATGCACCACCACACCGGGCTTTCATCATTAGTAAAATTTCTAAAGAGACTGAGCCAGGGCCTTCTTTCTCCCAGCTGGTTCATGCTCGCCTACCTCAGCTTTTGAAAGAGTTTGAGCATTGCTTCCTAACTACAAAAGGTCCCAAACCCCAAACTAATGGACCTGTGACCCACTTGTGAATAAGCCAAGTGCATAAGCTTTGTTTGTGCGAGAAGACGAAGCACCAGCTGCTTCAGATCCCAAATCATGATGACATTAAAAGTATGTTCCACACCACGCATGGTGGTACACACCTGTAATCCCAGCATTCAAGAGGCTGAGGCAGGAGGACTGCTGCAAGTTCAGTACCACGTTAAGCTACATAGTGAGTTCAAGGCCAGCCTGAACTACATAGTAAAACAAAACAAAAGAGTAGGATAATAGTAACTATCTCAGACGGTTATTGAAAGAAAAAGAGGGCTGAGGTTGTAGCTCAGTTGTAGACTACTTTCCTGCCATGCATGAGACCTTGGGTGTAGTCCCAGGTGTGGCCGGAAAAAAACAAAAGAAAGACTCAAAAGGATACTGAGCCCTACCACACAAGAGATCGGAGCAAAGGTGATTATTAGTATCGTCACCACTGTAATTAACAAGCCATCCACCGACTGAACCTCTTGCTTAGAAAGGATGAGCTTTCCTTGCAGAGGGACTGGATCAGGGCCCCGCAGCAAGGACTCAGACCTCAGAGAGGAGGCAGCCAGCGCGCGGGGAGCTTTCCTGAAGGTTGTGCTGTACTGTTAAGTGCACAAGAAGGTGAAAGAAACTGGTGTGGCACGGAGAAGAGGAAGTGTAGAGAGGCAGGAGCTCTGCCCCCAGGCACTGTCAGAGCTGCTAGGTGGAGCATGGCTCTTGATCTGGTGGCCCCAAGGAAAATGTGGAGTGAGAGAGCCTGGCCTAATGAGATCTTGTCTGGGCCTCTCACAGATCACGCCAAGAGCGTTTTCATTGAGTCTGCATGGCCACATGCATGGCACAACCTGTAATCCAGCTACTCAGGAAGGCAGAGGCAGGAGGGTCACAATTTAAGGCTGGTCTGGGCAACTTACTGAGACCCTGTCTCAAAATAAAATAGACAGGTGCACACCTGTAATGCTATCACTGGGGAGGCTGAGGCAGGAGGATTGCCTGAGTTTAAGGCCAGCATGTTCAAGGCCAGCAGATACCACAGTGAGGCCTTATGTCAAGAAAGAAAGAGAGAGAGAGAAAAGGATATATATGTTGAGAAGTAACTTAACTCATTGGTAGAGTGTTTATCTAGCATGTACGAGACCCAATACTACTATAAAATGGCAAAGGAGAGAGAGAAAAGATAACTCAGAATAAGAGCACATGTTTACAAATTACCCACCTGATAAGAGTCTAATACCAAAATATATTTTAAAAACTCTTAAAACTGAATAACAAGAATAACAGTATTCCTATTTTTTTTTTTTTTTTGAGACACAGCCTCACTATGTAGTGCAGGCTGGCCTTGAACTCACTTACGTAGCCCAGGCTGGCCACGACCTCAAGGAGATCCTCCCACCTCAGCCACCTGAGTGCTGGGATTACAGATGTTTGACACCACACTCGACAAACTCCATTTTAAAACAGGCAAATAGCCAGGTTGGACTGTTAGGCACCTGAATATCAGCACGTGGAAGGCTGAGAAACCAAAACCATCTCAGGCAGAAAATGGCATAGAAATGCTGAGTAAGCACATGAAAATATGCTCTAAATAGAGCTGAGAGAAATGGCTCTCCACATACAAAAGATTGATGTTACACCCTTTCTCTCATCGTGCACTAAGCTAAAATCTCAATGGATCAAAGATCTAACATTAAAACAGAAACACTGCTAGGTGTGGTGGTAAGCACCTGTAATCCCAACACTTGGGAGGCTGAGGCAGGAGAATTGTTGCAAGTTTGAGACCAGCCTGGGCTGCAAAGTGTGCTCAAGGCCAGCCTGAATTGCACAGTGAGACCCTGTCTTAACAACACACATGAAAAAACCCCAAAACACTAAATCTGCTGGCAGATAAAACAGGTAAAACTCTTGAAGTCATATGCAGAGGCAAAGACTTTCTGAACAGAACCTCAATTACATAAAAGCTGACTCGAGAATCAACAGATGGGATCACATCAAATTAAGAAGCTTGCAACAATTCTCCTGCCTCAGCCTCCCAAGTGCTGGGATTACAGGTGTGTGCCACCACACCTGGCCTGCACTTGTGGACAATAAGTGTTAATGAGAATGTGAAGAAATTTTGAAACCTTTGCTAATTGCTGGAGGTTCTGTAAAACTGTCCATTCAGTTTTGGAAACAGTTTGGCAGTTTCCCAAAAAGGTTAAACATATTGTTAGCATTAAATGTCCCAGCAGTTGCTTCCTCAGGTGCATCAGGAAAGAAATGAAAGTGTCAGGGGTGTAGCACACCTGTAATCCCAGCACTTGGGAGGCTGAGGCAGGAGAATCGCTGTGAGTTCAAGGCCAGCCTGAAGTACATAGAGAGACCCTGTCTAAAAAACAAAACAAAACAAAGAAATGAAAGCATACATCCACAGAAAAACATACACAAAAGTCAAAGACAACATTATTCCTACTAACCAAAAAGTGATACCAACTCAAATATTCATCAACCAATGAAGGGATAAATCACACATATGATGATATGGTGCACTATATTTGGGCATATGAATGAACCAAGTACTACTAAAAGTTCCAGGGAAGATGAGCCTTAAAAAAGATGCCACCTGCGAGAAGAAAACTGTATATAATGTACTTCCCTGAGTGGTCAGATCTATAGAAACAGAAAGTAGCTTTGTGGTTACCAAGGCCTGGAGGTATTAGGAGGTTGTGGGGCGAGCTGTGGCCACTTCCTTTTTGGGGTGATGAAAATGTTCTCAAATTCATTGTGGTTTCATCTGTACAACCCTTATATGCTAAATATTATTGTATTATACACTTTAAAATGCTGAATTGGGGGCTGGGGACGTAGCTCCATAATAAAGTGCTTGCCCAGCATTCACGAAGCTCTGGGTTTAATCCCCAGTGCTGTAACATAATAATACAATAACATAATGAATCGTTTGGTATGTAATTTTATTTTGAATTTATTATACTAAAAATTATTATAAGAAACATAGTTGATAAATGTCTTAGATCCAAAAATATCCAGGTGCCACTGGCAAACAAATTCCAGATGGGGTGGCACATGCCTGTACTCCCAGCATTGAGGAGGCTGAGGCAGGAGGGTCACCATGAATTTGATGCCAACCTGGGCTACACAGCGAGACCTTACCTCAAAAACACCAAAATGAGAAAAAGAACCCGCGCATGCAGAGGGCCATCTGTGTCTCTGTTCAGAACACAACTCCGCCCAGCCACAGGAGGGCCTGGAGTGGGGCTTTCTGCCGCCTGAGAGGCAAAGAACTGTCACCACCCTGGGCCGCCCATCAGACCTGGGCCTCAGCATCCCCAGGCCATATCACTGTCCATACAGAAGAAGCCACTTCTGATTCAGCCTGGCGGAAACACCAGAGGCCGCTGCTTCCGACAAGGCCTCTGCCTTGAACCCGCCCCCTTGTTCCAATCAGCACAACTCAGAAGAAAACCCCTGCATTTCGCTTTGATTTTTTGTTTGTTGGTTTGGTTTGGCTTTTAATTTTTGTTTTGGTTTTTTGACACAGTCTTGCTGTGTAGTTCAGGCAGGACTTGAACTCACTATCTAGTTCAGGTTTGCCTCAGACTAGCAGCGATCCTCCTGACTCAGCCTCCAGACTTGTTCCACTTTGGATGTGGTAGCTGGCAGAAAGAGCAGAGTGTCTGTGGGAGGCTGGGCAAAGGTGGATGCCCCAGCCTCGGCCAGAAGACTGGGCTTAGAGACAGCAAGACCAGCAAGCACAAAGCCCAGGGACACCTCGCTGTTGCCATGGAACCCGGGGCAAGAGAGCTGCAGACTCGGGGAGGGGAGGAGGGGGCTGTGTTGAAGGCTGAGAGAGGACAGCCCCAGGGGTGCCTGGGACACCACCAGCTTGGGCCCCCCCCGGGGGGGTGCACGGCACATGCCAAGGCTTTCAGCTGAGACCCTGCTGCCCAGCAGCCTCCTGAACTTCCAGTGGTCCAGTGTGGTGACACAGGAGGCTGAGGCAGGAGACCACATAGTCGGATCCTGTCTCAAAAAACAGAACAGAAAGAATGCAATTGCACCTGTGGGAACACAAAAATGTGAGCACATGAGAATGACACAGAGCTACAGCAGTCCCTTGTGCGGTCACTGAGCTGTTGTCACAGAAGTACAAAAGTGCCCCAAAGAATAAATGCAAACAAAGGATGTCAAGAGGCGTCTTCCTTCCCCTTAACACCCACTTCAGAAGACCTGCAAGAGAAGCTGAAAACCACTTTGCCATTGATTTTGCAAGGGCTTAGAGGAACCTGGCAGCTATTCTGTCAGGCTGCAAGGAAGTTTCAAACTTTAGATTTTCAGTCAGGCGTGGTGGCGCACGCCCGTAATCCCAGCACTGGGGAGGCTGAGGCAGGTAAATCTCCACAAAGTGGAGACCATCCTGGGCTACATAGCGAGTTCAAGGCCGGCCTGGTAGGTAGGAGATTAGGCGGTGGCAAAGCTGACTGTAATTAACACACGCATGCAGAACGCTTCCCAAAACCCTGCACGTGAACTTCTCAGGAGAACTGGAGCAAGTTTTCAACAGGGCGGCCTAGACTAGACCTCAACTTGAGACAGGGATCCCAGCACCGCCTCTCAGGACCCGGATGTACAAGTTCTCGTGGGTTTCCTCGAGATTTGGACAGTATAAAAGAAGGGCAGCGCCCGAGGCTTGGGCTCTAGCCTGCCTTCACACGGTGGCTGGTGCTGTGTTCTCCAGAGGCGGCTTGTATTTTCCTCTTGCCTCACTTTTTTTTTTCACTCGGTCCAAACTGACTCTGCAGAGGCAGCTTCTCTCCCACTCGTCAGTGTTTTTTTGGTGGGGGCGGGGGTACCGGGGATCGAACTTACAACCTCGCGCTTGCCAGGCAGGCGCTTAAACCACTGAGGTAAATCCCCGGCCCCCGCTCGTCAGTGTTACTTTCTTGAATAAACTTTGCCACCGCTTTCTGCTCATTTCATTCAGTTCTTTATTTGAGATGAGATGAACCTGGAATCCAACTGTGGAATCCAACTCTGGAACCTGGAACCCAAACCTGGTGACTTGTAGATGGTGAGCCACTTTTTAGAAGCAAGCTCCCTGCTAACTGTCCCCAAAAACAAACAATAACAACAACAAAAATAACGAAAGGGGAAAGTGAAAATTCAGTAACACCAGCTAAAGAAGGCTGAGGATATAACTCACTGGTGAAGGCCCGGGATTCAATCCCCAGCACCACCAAAAAAAAAAAAAAAGTTGAAGAGCTCAATTTCTGCTTCTCCGCAGAAGAAGATCAACAAAGAGAGGTAGAAACAAGCAAAACAACAGTGGACCCCAGAGGTTCATCAAGTTTACATTCCTAGAATACTCATGAGTTGGGAAAAACTGCAAATACCAGATATGATCAGAAACATGCCTATAAATGTCTATAATTTAAACCCTAAAAATGCTATGCCACAGTTATGTAATTTAACTTAGTAAAATACTATATTAGTAACACTTTAGAAAGTGCAGGGTGTTTTGGTAGCATCTTACGGATCTTACGGATTCTTTTAGAACACTGGCGAGAGCTACACGTGGTATAGCAACCTGTTATGTGGAAATGCTACAGGGCAGCAGCCAATCAGCAGCAAGCAGAACTAAATCACACACTCAGATTGGCTACTTGCAAATCTCCCGCCAAAAGAAACTTCGGGTCTCCCCATCCCAGCAGTCGTGCTAAAAAAGAAAATCTGTACTCGACTGAGGCCACAAACTCTGAACTGTGACATCAAGCGGTAATACTGAATAAACCAAGGACAAAATTGCTCTTTCTTCTCAAGTACTCTTGGAACATTTTCCAGGATACATCGCATATTAGGGTCTAACAATTTTTTAATAAATTAAAAATGATCGATGGGCTGGGAATTTAGCTCAGTGGCATAAGTGCCTGCCTGGCAAGTGTGAGGCTGTGAGTTCGATCCCCGGTACCACACACACACACACACACACACACACACACACACACACAGATCAAAACAATAAAAACAGACCTCTGATCATAATGAAATGAAAGTAGCAATCCCTCATAAAAGGAAATTTAGGGAATTCACAAATATAAGGAAATTATACAGCACAGGCTTTTTTGTTTTTTGGTTTGTGTTTTGTCTTTTTTGGTATCAGGAATCAAATTCAGGACCTTGCACTTGACAGGCAGGCACTTATGCCACTGAGCTATGTCCCAGCCACTACACAGCACTCTCTTAAACAACCAGTGGATCAAAGAAATGCCAAGAGAAATTGGAAAATTTTTTAAGATGAATAAAATGAAAAGTCAACAAATCAAAACTTATGAAAGCAGCAATAGGGAAATGCATGGGTTTGAATGCCTATATTAAAAAGGTGAAAGATCTCAAATTAAGAACTTTACCTTTTACCTTAAGAACCCAGTAAGGGGCTTGGGAATATAGCTCAGCGGCATAGCACCTACCTGGCAAGCATGAGATCCTGAGTTTGATTCCCAGTACCAAAAAAGAAAGGGAAGGAAGGAAGGAAGGAAGGAAAGAAAGAAAGAAAGAAAGAAAGAAAGAAAGAAAGAAAGAAAGAAAGAAAGAAAGAAAGAAAGAAAGAAAACTCAGTAAGGGAAAGGCAAACTAAAATCCAAACAAGTAGAGGGAGAGAAATAATACAAATTAGAGCAGAGAGAAATGACATAGAGAATGGTGAGACAACAGAGAACATTACAACCGCAAAACTCTTTAAAGATGTGGTAGTTAGCCGGAGATTTAGCTCAGTGGCATAAGTGCTCCCCTGGCAAGTGTGAGGTCATGAGTTCGATAGCCCGTACCAAAAAAAAAAAAAAAGGAAAAAAAAACCATGTGGTAGTTGTACACACACCTGTAATCCCAGCACTGAAGAGGCCTAGGCAGAAAGGGCCTTGAATTCAAGGCCAGCCTGGGCCACAAAGCCCCCCCCCAAAAAAAAGAGGAAGAGGGTATAAAAGAAGAAACAGAGGAAGAGTGAAGAGCGAGCCCTTTGTGGTTGCACATACCTGTAGTCACAGCAGCAAAATGACTGAGTCAAATTGAGTCAGAAGGGGCCAGGGACATAGCTAGTGACATAGCGCCTGCTTGGCAAGTGCAAGGTCCTGAGTTTGATTCCCTGTAAACCCCCCCCCAAAAAAAAAACTTGAGTAAGAAACACCAGCTACACTGGATCAGCACATTTGTGATCGTGACTACAGGGGTTTACTGAAGAGAGACCCTCCCTGGGTGTGAGTGACAGCAGCCAGCAGGGTTGCCGCCTGACCCGGATAGAAGGAAGCGGAGAAGGAAGGCTCACTTCCGTTCCTTCCACGGAGCTCAGCTCCTCACCTCAGATGTCCTCTCCCTGCGCCCCTTCGGCCCCTGACCTGGACTCACCCGGGACACTGCAGTGAGCTCCCGGCTTTCGACCTGCGACTGGATCCTTCGGGTCCCTGGGGCACAGACAGCCCTCTGCACTCTCCCACGCCCGACTCTGCGGGCGGCTGTAGGCGGACCTTGTAAATCTTTACATATTTATGTATCTCACATTAAATCTGCTAAGAGGATGGAAGTTTGAACTTGGCCTGGGTAATTTAGGAACTTAATGAGACGTTCAGGGCAAAGGCCTTGAATTCAACCCTCAGTACTAGGAAAAAAAATTACCTCATCAGGAAAAATAAAATTAACAAAAAAATTGAAGATGTTAATTGTAAACTATAAAATACTGATTCTACAGCCAGGCATGGTGGTGCATACCTGTAATCCCAGAGCTCCGGAGGCTGAGGCAGGAGGATTGTCGTGAGTTCGAGACCAGTCTGGGTTACAAAGTGAGCTCAAGGCCAGCCTGAACAGCATAGAGAGACCCTATCTCAAAAAGACCAATCAATCAATCAATCAATCAAACTGATTCAACAGTACAAAGATAATTACCTAACCCAAAATGAGCAAAGGGCCAGGCAGGTGTGGTGTCACACCTGTAATCACAGCACTCAGGAAACAGGCAGATGTGGTGGCACAGGGGTGCCAGGAGTTCTATCCCTACCTGGGCTGCAGAGTGAGCTCAAGGCCACTGTGAACTACACAGTGAGCTTCTGTCTCAAAAAAAAAAAAAAAAAAAAAAAGACAAAGAAAACCTTTACCTGTGGTAAAATTGTGGTATCTGAACTTCTGTACCTCTCAACCTCTAAGTGTGTACAGTAATGTTAACCTAAGTTATTTCCTGCATAAGACCTGAATTCAAACCATTCCATGCATCGTGTTGCTGCCTTCATTTGTTCCAACAAATCCAAGACAACTTGGATTTCCCACGTGGCCTCTCAGTGTTGCTAGGTATAATCTGTCTCTCTGTTTTCTCTTTCTAGTGCTGTGGGACACTCCACCACTGAGCTACAGCCCCAGATCTTTTTATTTTTAGATTTGAGACAAGGTCTCTCTAAATTGCCTAGTCTGGCTTCCAATTTGAGATCCTTCTGCCTCAGCCTCTGAGTGCTGGATTATGAGTGTGCAGTTCCTGTAACCAGCAGCCAGGCATAGACACGATACAATGGCGAATACGAGAGAGCTATTTTTGGAGGGAGGATGACTTTTCATTTCAAAATGAACTGTCAAAAGCCAGGTATGGTGGTGCGTATCTGTAATATAGCATTCAGGAGGCTGAGGCAGGACGATAACAAGCTTCAGGCCTACCTGGACTTCCATAGGGAGTTCAAGGCCAGCCTGAATTACATAGTAAGACTATAAAAACCTAAAACACACAAGAACAACAGTCAGCTGTCAAGCATGCTTGAGGAAGTCATGGGCTCAAACCCTACTATTGCAAGAGGAAAAAAAAGTATTTTATCAAAAGTGCATAATTTAGGCCTGGTGTTTTAGTCAGGGCAGTCAGGCCTGGGTAAGACCTTGGATTCCATCAACAGCAACACACACACACACACCCTAAAGAAGGTGAGAACTGAACCTGAGCATGAAGGAAACATCAGACTGAAAATAAATGAAACTGTGCCAAACCACTGCCCTAAAATGTTTAAAAACACCGGGGCCATGAAGAGTAGGAAAGGCTGAGAAACTCTTCCAGATTAAGGGAAGTGGGGAAAAAAAGAAAGAAAGAAAACAAGAAAATGTTGGCATTGGCCTAGGAGAAAAACAGCTACAAAAGCCTTTATGGGGACAATTAGTTCAATTTGAGCATGGATTTGAAATTAGATCCCCTCAATTTAACAATGGTACATTTTCTGAATTTGATAATTGTTCTGGAATTATTTAAGAGGATGCCCTAATGTTAATGGCAGGAACTATTTAGGAGTAAAAGTCCACAATTTGCTCTCAATTAGTTCATTACAAAGATAATAATATTATGTATTATATATATCATATTGCATTATTATAGAATAATAAAATGTACCCAAAATATGAACAATTGCTGAATCTAGATAATGAGTGCATGGGAATTCACTGAAGCAGTTTTTGTTTTTGTGTGTGTGTGTTTTTCTTTGAGACAGGGTCTCACTATGTAGCCCAGGCTGGCCTTAGACTCACAGTGATCCTCCTGCCTCAGCCTAGCTAGTGCTGGGTGTGTGCCATTGCACCTAGCTGTCACTTCACTTTTTCTCCTCTTGGTGCTGTGGTCCAGGCAGGTTTAATCATTTGCATAACACAGTCTGGAGCACCCTGTGCCTTCCCCTGGAGAGAGACTTCCTTTTCCCAGCCCCTGAGGCTAGGAAGAGTCTTGTGACACTGCCCCGGGCCCCGGGATGGAAGCAGGCACTACCTGCTGGGAAGCCAGAGTTGGGATGGTAGAACTTGAAGGGCAACTTTCGGGTCTTCTTGTGCCCTTGAATGTGGAGGTGCTGACTAATAAGGCTGTTTTTGGTCTCCTGTCGAGTGGGACTGTTTCACAGTAGAGACCCCTTCAAAGCAGAGGCCAGTGGAGCAGGTCACTCAGTGAAAGGAAAAGAGATGGGGCTCTCTCCACAGAGGAAAAAGGGCGCGAACCACGAGAGAAGTGGGAACTGAAGTTTCAGTGCAGAGAGAGGTGGCACCCCTGGGTGTAGGGCCAGGCATCTGTCTGTCGTCCCTGTTACTGTCTGCTGGAGTATGCATCAGGAGGTCCACAAGCTGGCCAGAAGTTTTTCTCTTGCTCTGCTCTGTTTTTCACAGCCGGTTTTTTTTTTTTTTTTTTTTTTTGTACTGGGGATTGAACTCACAACCTCACACTTACTTGCCAGGCAGGTGCCTATGCTGCAGTGCTAAATCCCAGCCCTGCTCTCTTTTTTTGACAAGGTCTCACTCTGTAGTCCAACTGGGCTCAAACTCACAGTGATTCTCCTGCCTCAGCCTCCGGAGTGCTGGAAGTACAGGCGGGAGCCACAACTCTGGCAGCCAGAATTTTCACAAGTAAAATGCATGTCCTGGGGCTGAGAGTGTAGCTCAGTGCTACAGCATAGTTTAGCATGCTTGAGGCCCTGTTTTCCACCCTCAGCACCAAAAAGCCAAAAAAATAAAAACACAAAAACACACCCAAAAAAACTACTTTGTAGGAACCAGCAATTCAGCTGCTTGGAATTTATTTCCCGAGGACACAGTTTGTGAAACAGTCAGTCTGGGGGCAGGAAGGCCGAGGCAGGATCACAAGCTCAAACCCAGCATGGGTGGAAAAACAATGATAAATTTGCAAAGTGTCACACTACCCGGTATGGTGGTACATAACTATAATCCCAGCAAGCTGAGGCAGGAGCATAGCCAGGAGTTTGAGGCCAGCCTGGAAAGGAATTCATGGTGACACTATTTCAGCGCATTACTGCTTAACGCTGGCAGCCCTGTGAGGGAAAGAGCAGTAGCTGCCTTTGTACCTGAGGAAAGAGGCCAAAGGTCAGGCCTTGCCTGAGGGGACACAGCTGGCCTGGTGAGAGGACCCACATTTGCTGGGCCATCTTGAGCCATCTGCTTGGGCTTGTTCTGGGTGGTCTGAGACAGAGGCTTTGCTCACTGTGTAGCCCCCCCCAGGCTGGCCTTGTCTCAGCCTCCTGAGTACTTCCGGAGGATAGTCCTGTGTCACCACACCTGGCCTGCTCAGGGTACTTTTCAATCTCTGTCTCTCTTGTGTGTGGGAGACCTGGGGATTGAACCCAGAGCCTTTGCACTGAGCTATATCCAATCCTTGTTATTTTTTATTTTGAGATAAGTTCTTCCTAAGTCATTAAATTGCCCAAACTGGATTTGAACTTGTGATCCTCCTGCTTCAGCCTCTCAGAGTACTGGGATTGTTTTTATTTTGAGGCAGAGTCTCTCTATTCTATATTGCCCAGACTGGGTTCAAATTTGCAATCCTCCTGCCTCAGGTTCCTTGAGTGCAGGGATTACCGGTGAGTTCTACCATGTCCTGCCAGTTTAAATCTCTTGATATTGCAAAATTACTCTCCAGAAACCTGATAAGAGCTGGGCATGGTGGCATGTGCCTGTAATCCCAGTGATCTGTAGGCTGAGGCAGGAGAATTGCTGTAAGTTTGAGGCTAGCCTGGGTTACATAGTGAGTTCCAGGGCACCCTGAATTATCCAGTGAGACCCTGTTGCAAAAAAAAAAAAAAGTGCGCTGGACATATGGACATGTTGCTCAGTGGTAGAGCACCTCTGGGTTTGATCCCCGGTACTGAAAAAAAAAAAAAAAGAAGAAGAAGAAGTGGGGAATTTGTGGGTTTTCACGGGTGGTGCAGAGTCTCATTATGTAATCCAGGCTGGTACTAAATTTGCAATCCTCCTCCTGGTCTCCAGGTGTGCTGGGATTTCAGGCATGCACCACTACATCGCTCAAAAGGCTGTTTTAACGTGGCTTCAGCAAGACTTCAGAGTCTCCCTGCTGCTGTAATACAGCAAGGTTTATTTTCCTATTACTCTGTCAGAGCAAGCAGGAAGGCTGGCTTCATTTGCTACTTAGGGTTTCACACAAGTGGCCCCTGCCCCAGGCCAGAGTTTATCATCTGGGACCTGTGACTTCTGAGATACCTCAAGGAAAGAAACAGATGGAGAGTGACTTTGTCTGTCTTCCTTTTCTTTTTTCTTTCTTTCTTTTTTTTTTTTTTTTTGGTACCGGGGATCGAACTCACGACCTTGCGCTTGCCAGGCAGGTGCTTAAGCCACTGAGCTAAATCCCCGGCCTCTTTTGTTCGTTCTTTCTTTCTTTCTTTCTTTCTTTCTTCTTCCTTTCTTGTCTTTTTGAGGCAAGGTTTTGTCTTTGTAGCCCAGGTTGACCTTGAACTCACAGGATCCTCCTGTATCAACCTGCTGAGTGCTGGGATTACAGGTGTGCACCACCACACCTGGATACTTCATATATTTAATGAACGCGGGCCGGGGATTTAGCTCAGTGGCACAAGTGCCTGCTTTGCAAGTGTGAGGTCGTGAGTTCGATTCCTGATTCCAAAAACAAACAAAAGCCCCCCAAAACATATTTAATGAATGCCTACAATGTGTTAGACACTATACATAAAACATTTAAGTATATGAGGCTTATAGTCTAGTTTATGAACTAAAACAGATATCAGATCATAAGATCCATATCAGATCTTGTCTTACTTGACATCATTTATTCCAAACATGTGCAAGGCATTCTGGGGAATATAAAGAGAAGCCAAAATTGGGCATAGTGGCGCGTGCCTATAATCTCAGCACTCAAGGCTGAGGCAGGAGGATCACTCTAAGTTCAAGGCCACCCTAGGGTACATAGTGAATCCAGGCCAGCCTGAACTAAATAACCAGACACTGTCCCCAACAAAAAAAAAGAAAAAAAAAAGTGGAGTAGAAATAGTTACTCAAAACTTTTGCTGGGTGTGGTGACACACAGTTATAATCTCAGCATTTGGGAGGCTGAGGCAGGAGGATTACTGCGAGTTCGAGGCCATTCTAGAGTACATACTGAGTTGAAGGCCAGCCTGAACTGCGTAGTGAGACCTTGTCTCAAAAAACATTTTTTTTTGCTCTCCCATCATTTTTTTTAGGTATTTTACATACTTATCTTTTGCAAACCAGAGATTTGAGGTTCAGTATTTAAACTGTAGGATTTGAGGCTCGACTGCGACTGCTTTTCTTTTCTTTTTATTTTATTTTTTGGTACCAGTGATGGGACTCATGACCTCGTGCTTGCCAGGCAGGCACTTGTTTGTGCAGCTGAGCTATCCCTGGCTTTTCTTTCTTTTTTGAGATGAAGTCTCACTATATAGTTCGGGCTGGTCTTGAACTTACTTCCTGTGTAGCCCTGGCTGATCCTCTGCCTCAGTGCTGGGATTACCAGCCTGTGCCACCACGCCCGGCTAAGATTCTTATGATGATTAGTGGAAGATTCTCTGGCTTTTGAGTCTCAGAACAAGAACTCTGACCTCTTAACAACATTATCTAATTTTAAAATCTTTCCCCACCCACCTGGCTTTAAAATCTCTCAATCTTGGGGTAAGAATTCCTTACTGAAAGCTGAGGCATCCGCCTGGCCTTTGGAAATCAATGGTTCTCCACCCCGACTGCACAGAGTACTTTGGAAAAATCTGGACAATGGACCCGCCCCAGAGATATTCTAATTTAATTGGCGCCTGCTGAGCCTCGGGCCCCAGCCGGCTCCTAAGCTGCTCAGGTGATTCTGAGGCAGCCGGCAGGAAGGGACCACAGGCATGGGTGGTATTTCTTCCTCTCCTAACTCCTGAGGCACAGGGCAGTGACGCAGGAGCAAGCTGGTTGGTGTGGTAGAAAAATAATCCTGAAAGCTGACCGGAGAATTGGGTAAGTCCTTTTATTTACTTTGTGATTCAACAAATATCAAGTAATCACTTACTGAGCTCAGGGCTAGAGCAAAGGCGAGCTCAGTGTCCTGGGGCCACCTGTAAAGACCCGGAAAACTGCCAAGAGGAGGTGGCAGCTCAACAGGGTTAGGAAGCGGCTCGGAGGCCCTGAGGGAGGAGGAAGGGTGGGGGACAGCAGGATTTTGGATTGGAGAGGAGTTGGGTGGGCTGGCAGATGCCAGAGGTTGGATAACTATTGGGTTTCCAGGTATAAAGAGGCAGACTAGAGTTTCGATTTGGGGCCGGGGATAAATTTAAACTTATCCAGAATGCTTTAAAGCTTTCTGGCAGGAAGTAGGGTATGCTGGGCGTGGTGATACACTCCTGTAATCCCAGCACTCCCAGCACTTGGGAGGCTGAGACAGGGGGATCCCCAGGAGTTTGAGGCCAATTTAGGCTACATAGTGAGTTCAAAGCCTGAACTACACAGTAAGATCTTGTCTCAAAAATCCCCACAAACAAATAAACAAGCAAAAAACTCCAAAAACAAACCAAAATACACACACAACAAAACAAAACAAGGTATGTTTGCCGAACATTGATACTTGAACAAATTTTAATGGTTTGACTGATCATCCGACATTCTCTATCCAACCTTGACTAAGTGTTAGCTAGACATGGTTACTGCTCCTGTCAGTGACTGCAGAGGGTTCCATGTGGCAGTTGGAAAGGTTTTATTTTCCCCTGGTATTGAGGGCTGAACCCAGGGATGCTCTGCCACTGTGCTGCCTCCCCAGCCCTATTCATTGTCTGTGTCTGTGTCTGTTTTCTCCCTCTCTCCAGGGTATGTGTTTCAGGCTGGCTTTGAACTGTGTAATCTAGGCTGGTCTCAAACTCCCAGTGATCCTTCTACTTCAGCCTCTAATGTGCTGAGATTACAGACACGGGCCACCCATATCCAAGTTGTTTTTACTTTTTTGTTTGTTTTTTTGAGACAGGGTCTTATTATGTAGTGCAGGATATACTTGAACTCAATTTATATAGCCCAGGGTAGCTTTGAACTCATGGTTGTCCTCCTGCCTCAGCCTCCTGAGTACCTAGGATTACAGGTATGTGCCACCTTTCCCTGCTACTTTTTTTTTTTTTTTTTGGTACCAGGGATCAAACTTATGACCTTGGGCTTGCCAAGCAGGCACTTATGCCACTGAGCTAAATCCCTGACCTTGTTTTTGTTTTTTAGAGTTGCTATTTTATCATTTTCTTTTTTGTGGTACTAGGGATTGAATTTAGAGTCTTGAACATTCAAGGCAAGAGCTCTACTACTGAGCCACATCCCCCCCCCCCAATGTTATTCAACTGACTAATTGAACATAAATAGCACTCACCCTGGGTTAGGCTCAGGACAAATAAATTCAGGGTCTCTGAGCGCTTACCACCTTTACCACTTTCCTTCCTGTGACTTGCTAGGGCCAGGGAATGTGATACTTCTTATCAGGCTGTTTGTCTAACTTGCCTTAGAGCAAGTAAACAAATTTAAAAGATCTAGCCTAGTTGCCCTAGGCTCCCTCCTGTGTCTGCTCTTGGCTGTTTCTTATCCTTATTCAGGACTCAAGGACAAATAGGTCACACTATGGAATCATCCTAGTCATAGTCCTATGGGCTAAGACACTTGCTGTCTGGTTATGGAGGAGCTAGCAGTTCTTAGATTTAAGGATCATGACCTTGAAGACAAGTTATGAGTCAGAAATGGAGATTTCAAAGTTAACTCCCCATTAGAAACCAGTCCAGATCTACTGGTGGGGTTAGTTGGGCTCCTTCCCAGGTCCTTCCAGTGTGGTTCTGCCATCTCAGCTGTTGGGGGGTTGGAGGCCAGGCCTGAGGAGCTTTGTAGCTGGTGGGTACTGAACCCTCGGGGGCCTTGAGCAGGCCAGGCCAGGGCTTCTACGGTGCTGAGCTAATCCACCGCCCTGATGAACTCTGGATTTGTGGTCCTCTTGCCTAGTCAGCTCGGAACTTTGCACTGTGTTTGGTTTTCAATTCAAACTGTTTCTAGGTTAGCTCCTTAATTGAGCTATTCTGCTCCACAGAGGACCTGCGATCCCACAGATAAGAGAGGGTTAGGAGTAAGCATTAAGTATCTTTGGCTAGGTCTCTTATCCTTTCAGTCCCACTTATCTGAAAAGCCAGATTTCTGAAAGCTCAGTAACCCTAGAGGGGAATATTCACGGGAGGGCTGGATTCCTGGTCCTCGCCATACCTCTGTGAGCTAACTCTGTTAAGAGCCTTAAAACACCATGTTGGATAGGGATTTCTGTCTTCTGTGTTCACCCGTGGAGTTATAGGGGCACAGATTTAGGCAAATACGACCCACTTTTTTTTTCTTGTGGAGCTGGAGATTAAACCCAGGACCTTGGACAAACTGCTCTGCCACTGAGCTGCACTCCCAGGGCCATGACTCATTTCTGCCTAAGGTCCCTCCACTTTTTTTTTTTTTCCTTTCCAAGATGGTTTCACTAAGCAGTAGTTCAGGCTGGCCTTGAACTCACTGTGTAGCCCTGAACTTGTGGTACTCCTGCCTCAGCCTCCTGAGTGCTGGGATTACAGGTGTGCACCACTATGTTTAGCAGTCCCTTCACTTTTGATGCACTGTAAGTCCATGTGCATAACTCATTCAATTGATAGAAAGACTGGTGAGCAGGGTGCTCCCAAGTCCTCTGCAACTCACCGAATGAAGACATCTAAGATGTGAATTTTTTGGCTTTTATTATCCTTAGTTACTTCCTTAATGTACTTTAAGAGTGTATAGATGTGGGGGTCTTAAAACTTGCTTGTAATTAAGATATGGTTCATTTTTATTGCTTGAGATAAAATCTGGTCCAAGGGACTCAAATGTAATATACAAAATAAAGTGTATGTGGACAGGCCCTAAGGGAAAAACAAAAAAGGATAAAGAGTTTGCCAGGATTCTTAAGTTTACCTAGTCACTTCTGGGAGAATAAAAGTTCCAGCACCTGCATTATTTAAAAAAAAAAAACCCAAAACCCACACCTTATAAACATTCTCTTTGAAATACCTGAATGAACTAGATTGAATCATAAACTAATGGCTTGTAAAAATTCACCTTGAGCAAGCTACTGAAGATCTAAATGAAAGAGTTAGGGAGAGACTTAGGAAACCCAACCTGCTGTTTGTTTGTTTTATCTGTAATGTAACTCAAAAGTAGCCAAGCATGGGAGCTCTCCCTGTGTTTGGTTTCCCTGGGCTGAGCTTGTGAATGCCAAGATTTAATCTAAAGAGGTTTGTGTTTTAAAAACTAACAACCAAGTAATAAAACACCTATAAAAGGGTTTTATAATGGAACCGGTGACAGTTTGGAGTGTAGTATTACACCTCTCTGCTCCCCTCTCCCTTTTCTATCCTTTCATTCAACTCCGTGCCCTTTGTTTTGGCTCCTTCTCACCTTGCTGCTAAGATGCCTAAGTAGGGGGAGCTCACACCCCAACACAGCAGACCATCTTTAAAAGTGAAGCGTGGACTGTGGTCTGCATCTGAGGACAGGGCTGTCGCTGCTTGCTTTCTGAGATAAGAGCCAAGATAAGTTGGTCTGACAAAGTACCTACTAGTGGTATTTGTTCACTGGTTTCTAATGGGGAGTTAAGGGCTACAAGAAGCCCAATGGGGCAGGCAGGCCCGGGCTTTCTTCCCCAGCACTCTACACCACCCTGCCAGGGCTCAAGCCTGCCCGGACTCCACGGGCTGACTTTGGGCAACAGGTGGTTTTCCAGCCAGGCCATTAGGCCTAAACTTCGTGCTTTTTTTCTGAGCCATAGTTCGCCCCCCCCTTCCAAAGAAATGGCGCCCGGGAGGGAAAACTTCTATCCCAAACTCGGAGCCATTTCTCCAGTCTACCTTTCCCATATTCTTAAGTGCCCTCCTTCAGCATCCCACCCACACAGGAGGAGCCAGGGCCACTCTCTCGAGTCTGAAGGGAACTAGAAGGCCGCAGTGTTGCCCGGTGTGGGCGGCCAGAGGATCCCCCAGCCTCCCTCCTGTGGGCCTCAGGAACTCGGGGGGCCCAGGGGAAGCCTGGAAAACCGAACTTCGCCATCAGCCTTCCTCACAGCGCTAGTTAGAGGAGGAGGGGGGAAGGGCCCCCAGCCATCTCCCCCTCCTCCAGCCCCCCTGCCATCCAGCTGCACAGCCCAAGAAACACCCAGAAAGCGGCTCCGAGCTCGCCAGCCCCTGGCAGGCCAGGAGAGGGCATCTGGAGGGGCAGCTCCTCTCCAGCCCGCGCCTGACATCCCCACTCCCACCCAGTGATGCCTCCGCCGTGCCCTGTCCGCAGTCGCTGAATGTCACTGCTCCCTCTTGCTCCCGATCAGGGCAGACACAGCTCCTGAGGCGTCCCCAACCCCAAAACTGCCGCGATCGCCCGAGGGCACCAGGCTCGGGCGAAGGACTAAGTTTAGGGCCCACGGCTGCGGGAGGGGGGCGCGCTGGCGAGGACCGCACCTCGGTCCCGGCCCCGGCGGGCACACTCCCCGCCCCAGACGTCCCCATCCTCCCGCGGACACCGGCGTCCCCGCCCTCCCTCGAGGGCGGCAAGCGGAGCCCCCCGGGGCGGAGGCAGGTACCCCCGGGGCGGGGACTGGGGCGGGCGGGGTCCGGGCTGCGCCCCGGGCCGGGCCGGGCGGGCTGGCGGGCGGCGCGGGGGGAGCGGGGCTGGGCGGCGCTGCCTCGGGCTCTGTGCGCTGCAGCCCGGAGCCGAGGAGGAGGAGGAGGCGGAGGAGGAGAAGGAGGCGGCGGCGGTGGGTCCCGGGCGGGGGGAGCGCGGCGCTGCGGACCCGGGCGGCTGGCAAAGGACGAGGCGGAGGCTGAGGAAGGCAGCGGGGAGACCCGGGCTGCAGCAACAAAGGGCAGCGAGCGATTGGCCGGGCTGCGGGCGAGGTTAGCCGGGGACCGGGGTGGCCGGAGGCAGCGGCGAACGGTGCACGTGCTTGCAGACACGGGCGAGTGTGGAGCCCGGGGAGGGGGGTGCACGCCCGGTGGGTAGGGGCTCGCTCCCCCTCGGCGTGGGATGGCTAGGAGGCTGCAGCGACGACGTTCCGCCTGCACCCTGCCTGGGGCTTGCAGGGTAGGGGTGTGTGTGCGGGGGAGGGTGCGAGCCAGGGGGCGGGCGAGTAGTCGCCCGGGACGGGACAGGAGAGAGGGTGGAGGAGGGGGCGGGATGGAACGCTCCGGGCGGCGCGCCCGTCCGCGCGCTCCACCGCGGGAGCTGAGGACTGAGAACCTCGAATTTTAACTTCGCGTGCCCGCCCGCACGCGCCCACCCCTAAATCCTGCGGCCGCCGCCAGCGATCAGCTCTCACACAAACTTTAGCTGCGGGCTAGGGGCTTTGGGGTTGAGTGGGGGAGGGGAGAGGGAAAAGGCTCCTGATTGGCGTTGCCTGCAGCCAATGGAGCCAAGCGCCTGTGCTGCGCGTAGACCCAATCCATTTCTAGAGGCACAGGGGCGAGGAGGGGGAAGTTGAGGTGCCGCGGTGTCTGGGAGCGAGAAAAAGGGCTGGACCAATAGGTGCCCGGAAGAGGCGGACCCAGTGGGCTGTTGATTGGAACTGGCCGTGGACCCTCCCCTGGGGTGGTGCCGGAGGGGGGATGATGGGTCGAGAGGTGTGTCTATGTGGAGGCGAAATGACCGGCAGGAAGTTGCCCCAATGGGCTTCGGAGTGGTTAGTGAGTGCATGACGGACAGATGCGTAGGCCAACGGCTGGCCTTCAGTGTCTGTGGTTTCGTCCAATGGAGCAGCGCCGAGGCGGGGCCGCGTCTCGGGTTTAATGAGACTCCATTGGGCTGTAATCAGTGTCATGTCGGATTCATGTCAACGACAACAACAGGGGGACACAAAATGGCGGCGGCTTAGCTCCTATCCCTGGCGGCGGCGGCAGCGGTGGCGGAGGCGACGGCACCTCCTCCAGGCGGCAGCCGCGGGTTTTTTTTCAGGCAGCGGCAGCGCCCCCGGCAGGCGAGGTGGCGGTGGCGCGCAGCCAGGTCTGTCACCCACCCCGCGCGTTCCCTGGGGGAGGAGACTGCAGGGGAGG
>PVJX010020620.1:0-33095 GCA_004027295.1 Dolichotis patagonum | reverse complement strand
ACTGCATTGCCAAATGAAAGACTGAAGAGTTTCTTTTCTTCTTTCTTTCTTTCTTTTTTCTTGCTTTCTTTTTTGTGAACTCTTTCCTATCTATAAGGATGGCTTCAGAGGAAGAAATTTCAAATGGTGCTTTTAACTGTACTCCAAGTGAAGATTGGTAGGCGGTGAAATACTGAAAATTGTAGTTGTAACAAAGAAAGTGCAACAGATGAAGAAAAATATCCCTTCACCAAAGCTCAATGCACATTCTGTAGCATAGACTTATTCCCTGCAAATCATTTTCCTTGCTTTCCATGGCACAAAACACAATTATGTATACTACACAGGAATCCATACATTACATGTGCATGTAACATGTGTGCAGGGACCAGCGGGGAAAGAACAGCATAGAAATGCATGGAGAGAGATTCAGAGTCCCAAGTAAACAAAGTATTAGAGGAAGGAGGAAAAAATGTGTATATAAAAATAACTAAATATTAAAATGTGAAGTTCTTTTCAGAAAAAGCCCTACAGGAGATAGTCAGGGTCCTAGAGGATGCAGGATGTGCAAGGTTGGTGGAATAGAGAGAGACAGACTCAGAGACAGACACAGAGAGAAAGGAGAAGAGGAAGAAGAGGAGGTGAAAAGAGAACAGGAAGAAGAAGGGGCTCGGCACTCATTCCCAGAAAGTTAGAAGCGAAGGATCCAATGCACGGAACCAAGAAGGCAGCCAGGGGCGAGCTCTTCATTCACAACTCAGAGACCCTCCCTCACCCAAGAGATCACTAATATTGTGCACAGAGATGGGGTAAAGTGGGGCTCACCTCCGGATAATGCTTTTAAGATTTTTTTAATATAATACTTTCGTGTGTTAGGTACTTATTAGTCTATGTCAAGAGCATTTGTTGAAGTCTTTGAAAAGTTAAATAAGAAAGGGAAATAGATCATAAGGTCACATTCATTACCCTGAAGAGACAGAAGATGAAGACTGTCGTGAGAACTGTGACAAACCTGTGAACTACACCCAAGAAGTTGGCAGAACTTGCCAGGCTGTTACAGGCAACAGAGCAGCACAGCAGTTTTCCTCTCTCTGGGCAGAACATGAAGAATTTCTTCCAGGGCCAGCTAGCCCCAAAGAAAGAGAGGCTGGAACTGAGGCAAAAACAACCTTGCTTTCCCCAAGTCCTCCAAAGAAGCAAGCCCCGCTTCCCTGTCAGGAGTTGGGGGAAGAGACAGGAGACACAGATGTGTTACACTGATCATGTTCCCCTACCTCAGGTGTCCGTCTGAGGGTCATTAAACCAGCACAGACCAGTCATGTTCCTGCTTCAAGAACCATTTGAACAATAACCCCACTCCCTTCCTGCTAACAGATATTCCCACGTATCACAAGTAATAGAATTTTAAAAGACTTTAGTCAGCTATTTAGTCTAGTATATGAATGAAAGCATTACATGTAGAAAAAAATTATGAACTATGGAGGAGATGGAAAGAACTTTAAGGAATCATACCTTCTTCGGATCATTAAATATCAGTTTCTTAATTGCTACCAATTCTCTGTAAAACTACGAATTTTTGTTCAAAGATAATATTACTGCGTCTGCATGCTAACCAATGCCTATCTGATCTGGTAAGGAAAGTACAGATTATATTAACATTGATTTCCCTAACAAACCTACTAAATCGTAACTTTTAAGAATATAGGTGTCAGCTTCAAATAGAAGTGTACTAATTGGTTATGAGTCCTTTATTTAAGGCATGACTATTGCTGCCTTGTGCTATGGATATGTATTGGATCTGTCTGGGATTTTTTTTTCATCTCTAAAACCTAGGATCTGAACAGTGTGATTTCTGAGAGCCCTTTCAGATCCGTAGTTTGATAGTTACTTGCAATCACTTCTAATGTTATTAAATATTCTCAATCATTCATGAAACAAGTTAAAACCATCTCAACGTATCTTTGTATCTGACTATTTTTTCTCAGTTATTTCCCCAGACTCTTATACTAGACACCATACTAAATACATACTATATATCCTTACAAAATATCTATGCTATATCCTTTATTGAAACAGCCAGACAGACTATCAATTGTTTGGTTAATCATTTCTTAACAGTTTTTCCACTGTTAAGTACTTCTTACACTTACTTCCATACACACTTAGGAAAAGTATCTTCCTTAACAATGGTTGTATTTATACATCAGAGAATATCAACACTGAAAATGAGCACAAAATAAATATAAACCGTGCCATTGTATAAGAAATCGCTCAAGTAAGTGGTCAGTAGACATTTGTGGGCATAAGCTGATTGCTAAAACCCAATAAGCATTTAGAGAGGACTAGGTATTGAATACATATGAACAAGAATACTAAATCACCCTTGGAGCCTTGCAAGAAGGCTTCGCGATAAGGATTTATCACCTCCAAATATTTGGAGAGCATAAGCTTATTAAAATGAAAATAAAGCACAAAGCTAAATAAACAGCAAAGCAGGAATGTGAGTAAGCAGTTGGAAGCTTGGGACAACAGTTAAAAATTTCCATGGATTTTACCAGCATTTCCACTAGCAATATTCAGAAAACACAGACACGAACTCCTCCAATAATAAACTATTCATTCTAGAATAGCTTTTTTCCCTGTTTTTTTAAGAAGAATTCACCTGTTCTCAGATGTTCTCAGTGTGGAGCCTCCGGGCCCGATGCCCAGAACCTGAGGTTTGCTCACCACTGCAGTCCCCTAACCTGGCTGACCCTGATCACATTACACGCACTCATCCTGGGAACCACAGACATAAGACTAAACAGTGTTATTCTGTTTTGATAACAACACCATCTTAACTTTTATTTTTCTCCCATCATAATGAACTTATATAAGTATCTACGTTTCGCACCTACAAAAGCGAGTACTCGCATTGGAACTCACTTGATACCAACTTAGCAGAGGGTTTATGGCTTTTGAGCTGCTGAAGAGAAAAGGGCTCTTGTCAATGGGCCTGCATCTTCACCGGACAAACTATGCTGGGTCCTAAGGCAGGCAGACACGCCATCCCCGCGATTGTCCCGCAGCCTGCTGGCATCTCCCTGGCATCTCCGGGCTTAGCTCCCCGCTGCCTGGTGACTCCACCGGGAGGCCCTGGAAGGTGGGAGAAGCGCTCGGGGTGCTTGAAGGATCAATCGATCCTGTCCGCAACGCTGAGTGAGTCCATTCTGCTTCTCTCCTTCCACACAGCCAGCACCAAAGCTGGCTGGAGAAGCCCACTATTGAGCACTCGGCCTTGTGAGGGTTTAGACTGTGTTACTAAGGAGTTTCAGCTGGTGCAACTTTGAAAAGAACACGGATGCTCATGGGACGCCTGGGTGGTCCTTTCTATTAAAACGCAGAAATTCTATTTTCTCCGCTTTTAATGCGACTCAGAACACAGACTCTAGAGTAAGAAAAATGATCTATACATACAAAGAACAGTTATTCTAATCAGCTAAATGTACGTTTTGGTAATTAATAGTATATGTAATGGTGTAAATGTCGAAAAATGTATTACTTTTTTCACAGTTTAACAAGACCATAATGAAGCCCAGATAAGCCAGAGAGCTCAGGCTGACGCATCTATTGAATTTAAATTAGGAAAAAGCAGAGTTGGCCTCTTAATAGCCTTGGCCAGTTCATCGAAAATGTTGCTGAAGTCTTCCCAAATTTATTATTATGAAACAGGACTGCAAGAGGAGCACGTTCGTCCCCTGTAGGAGCAGAAATAGTGCGCCCTCCCCCACCTCGGGAAGGTTCCCAGGACGGGCAGTCAGGGCGCGCTCAGAGGGGCCTTGTTACTCAGAATCCAGTCTCATAGATCGCACAGCACTAGTCCCGAAGTAAAATTAGTCATGCAAAATCTCCGGGGTAGTTTTCGATATGAAAATGGACCTTTTAATAGATCACCCTTAGCCTCAACATGCTAGTCAATAAAAGGAAACGCTGTTTGGTCTATGTGGCTAAATTAAATGCAATTTACACAGTAAGTGTGACGTGATTTCCATATTCCCACTCGGAGCCCGCACTCGCTTGGGCTGGGTTAGACTGGAATAAACACTCCTCGGGGCACCGCCGCTCTGGGCAGCAGCGGCTTGGTTTCACTGCACCCTTTCTGGTCCAAGGCTCATCACGCCTTGCGGTTCTGCGGTTATCTGCGAACAGCACCCGGAGCGCTGCGGGCCTCCTCCACCTCACAGCAAAGCACGCCCCGGCCTCACGTTTCCAGACAGAAGCACCATGCCTCACTCTCAAGCACACTTTCTTAGCCAACAAAGCCAGCCGTATTGCCAGGCCCAGGGTTACCGGGATGCCAGTGTCCTGAAATCCTTCCGCCCGGAGAAGCCGGGTAAGGGGCAGCGCAGGGGAAGCCACGCAAAACAGAAACGAGCCTCAGTGTAACACGGCGCTTGTGCCCTCTGATTCACAAATATTTACCATCCTGCTCTCCTACACAAAACAGTCATCCCCACCCCGGCACAAGGAAGCCACGCAAAAGCCCCGTGCTCCTCCAGGGCGCGAGTCTGGACACAGGGAGATGTAGCGGCCCGCGTGCCTCCTGCGCGTTCTCCCTGTGCCAGCCCCGCCGCTCCCTGAGGAAGGGCACCCCAGCCAAGGCCGCGGTGCTCACCCACGGGACCCAGGCGGGTGCGCTGCAAGCCCCACAGCAAGCAGTAAACCCCCAGTGCTGGGCCCCCTAAAAGGCCTAAGTGTAGGGTCCCGCTCCCTGTCGGCTGTACCAACCCCGGCCTCTGAGGGAGCAACCAAGGTTAAGGGAAGGCGCCAAGCCGGTCCAGTACTACCGTGCTGATGGCCTCTTAGGAAACAGAGAACTGGCCCTCGATTCCCTCATGTCCCCAACACCACACACACAACACACGCCACACACACACGGTACACCCCATACACACACCGTACATACATCCAACACACACAACACACACGCAAACACACATCATACACACACTGTGCACACATAAAACACACAGCACACATACACCATACACACATACAACATGCACAGCACACACACCCCATACACACACCATGCACACACCATACACACACACAGCACACGTCACACACACACTCTGTACACACATACAACATGCACAACAAACACACCATACACATACACACACAGCACACACACACAGCACACACCATACATACATACCATACACACCACACACCACAACATGCAGACACCGTACACACACAACACACCACACACACACCCGGAGACAGAGCCCCTGCAGGAACCCACCCTCCCCGAAGGCACCTTGGCCTCACACTCCCACACTCAGGGACTGCAGAAATGAAGCCATAAGGTGCATTTGTACTGTGTTGTCAATGCCACCTTCACTGCCCAAATAGCAGGAAGTGGCTCTTGACGGAGAGCCCTTCTCTGGGCAGCTGCACCTGTCCCCCACTCTGGGGCCGAGGCGCTGTCTTCCAGCACCCTTTCTCCGTTGTGCACTCCAGGATGGCATTTGAGCACATGACCTTCTTGGAAGACGAGCAACTTTCACATGCTGTCTTCCACCTGTATAAAGGGCCCAGCAGTCAGCTGAAGCTTGGAGGCCTTATCTCTTCTCTGCTTGTCAGGCTAAGGAAAATGGAGATCACCTCTGGACTTCAGCAGCCCCTGAACGGGCACAGCCCCAGACACCAGGCACACACCTGACCCCCCAGTATACACAATGCTACAGACACTGGTTATCCCCACACATCCATTCCCCAGATAAAGCTAAATTTATGAACTAAGTATAAGAAGAGATTGACAATAACTACTGACAAGACAGAAAACTCATATAGCAAAAGAGAATTCTCAGCTTGACTGTTGCATTTGAGGCCAATACTGAATAAAGTCGGGGTTGAGAACAAGCTGTGGGGTACCAGGACCGTCAGCCTGATACCTCACATGGCCACTCCCGCCTAAGGGCAGGTGGCATGAATGGCCACCTGTGTGCATCAGACAAAGATAGGATTCACATCCCCAGCGATGGAGGAAGGCCAGGCAGGATCCAGAATGGCACACCATCCTGAAAGTACAAGGGGCTCATTTCCGAAAGTGTGCACTTACTATTTCTGGGCCAGATTGCTGCAGGTAACTGGAACTCTGTGAAGTGAAAACATGGAGAAGAGGGGAGGGTCCTTCACACGTGACTCAATGCAGCCTGATGTGCCATGAACAACAGCTACTGTTTCCAGAATATTCCTCCAGCCCAGTCTTAGATTATCGGGCTTCCAAGAGTCATGACTTTCGGATCCTCTCCCTGGAAATTTCAGCCAGTTGGAAGAATTCAGTAGATGCTACTTCTATCAATTTGAAATTCTAACAATGGGATGTAGGACCCCACTTTTGCTCATGTCCAAGACATTTTGTCTCTTTTTTTGGCCCCTGTAGGTACAGCGTCTTTACAGCTTCATCTTTTAATAGTTGAAGCCTGTTTAAAACTGTTTTGTGGGCTACTCTTAACTGTGTTTAGCAATAAATACAAAAAGAAGAGGTGAGCTCAGGAAAGAATTGGCTGGTTTGCAAGCAAAAATGAATAGAGCCAGGCAAAAAGAAATCAAAAGCCTTATAACAAAGGATATTCTCTCTGTTTATATTTTATCGGTCAAACCAAAACACAAGCCCAATCATACATTACTGCAAAAAAAGAAATACAAGTACTTTCAATGGAAAAATAGGGAAATTTTTGAACGATACAATCTATCACAAGGCTTCACACTGTATAAAAGTTTCCTTGTGTGCAATCCTCCTGCCGTGAATAGGAAAAGCAGCCTCAGTCCTCAGAGCTGAGATGACAGCTCAGCAGATTTAAATTGGAACTTGAGATCACAGAGCCAAGAGGATGAAAAGTTGACCCCAAACCCAGACACCTAACTCAGATTGCCACACCTTAGCCACTGCACGAAGCTGGAGATGGAGAGGCTGCATGACACAGGCAGTGCTGGGGGGAGGGGACAGCAAGGCGAGGGACAGCGTTTGGGGGTCCTGAAGAGTTGGGGTTCATCCAGTGACTGTGTAAGCTTCAGAAGGTCAGTGAGTCTCCCTGTGATCCAATTCCATCATCTGTAGTTATTTTTATTTAGTAGTTGGTGCAGATTCCCAGATGCTGGCTTAATACCTATGTAGCTGAAACTGCATTAAAAATGAGATCAAGAATATGGAAAAGAAAAATGGAAAGCAAGACACAAATATTAAGCAGGCACATTTCCCTGGGCTTGTCTCTCAATTATGGCTGTTTCTCACTACAGAAGGTGAATTTTTTTAAAGAAAGATAAAAACAAGGCACTTGCATCCAATTTTATAATTAATATGAATCTTCATGTGCAGCCACTGAAAATTCCTAAGCTTGTACATAGGCAGCAAAGGCACAGGATTTAGATAACAAAGAGAACTGAGAAAAAAATGCATACTGACTTCAAACATAGATTGTTTTGTACATGGGACAGGAATATTATTATCCTCATTTTTTTATTAAATAACTCTGGTCTAAGAGACGTAACTACTTACACATTAAAATCTTGGACTTCGAAGCCAATGTGTGATAAGAACTCAAAAATTCTCATTCTAGATCATCATATTCTTTTAGTCATCAACATAACTGATATAGAAAGTTTACTTACAATTCCATTTCTTATCAATTCTTCCCATGAACATATAAATCATACTATCAGTCTCACATAAAGCAAGACAAAGTGCCATTTTACTACCCCAATATGTATCATTACAACATTGAAATGTTAATACACAAGCCTTTAAATCTCAGACACATTCCTTTCACTCTATTCATAAATTTCAATGTGATCCCTCAATACAGCATGCAAAAAAGTCTTCCATTATTACTCTGAAATCCAAGCTTGAATGCACAGAAGAACAATGTGTCTAGTGGAAATTTTAACAATTTTCAACATCGAATTACTATTAAGTTTGGATATTTATGCTTTGAACCAGTTGAAATGCACACATCCAGAAATCATAAAATCATATACACTACCACACAAAGGAAATTGTTCAGGGGAAGAAAACAACTGTAAGTAATAGGCAAATTTAAACAGAATTTATTTCTGAAGCTGCAAAAATCATCACCATTAAGTTACAAAGGAATAGATTCCACGCAGTGAGTCATGTCGGGATTAGCATCAGTTTCATCAGACAAGAGAGAGCCTTCCCCCTTGGCTGACTCTGTGGCGGGGAGTGAGGGAGACCACACAGATGATAACCAGAGCCACATCCAGGTCACAGAACTGGAAAACACTGGCCTGCAGACAGGACTCACAAAGAAGCAGAGAGAGGAAAACAATAATATTTAACATCTGCTAAGCAATGAGAAAACAGGCCCATTCTGGGGAAACTACCTCATACCCCCATTTTGCATGGTAAGTAAATGGATGTCAACTTTCTCAAAGTAAAATTTGACTCAATCTTTCTACTTGTTGATAGGCAAGTTAAAGGAAGAAAATATGGCTTATCTATTATTCCTGTAAATTTCAAAAAAGCAATAGACCTCAGTGCCAGTAAATTATGAGGAAATGGAATTCTCAAAAAATAAACATCACAGGTTTTCTGGATGGCAATACTGTGACATATATGGCAACCTAAGTGTATGTAATACTAACCAGTTCACATTTTGGATTTGCTGTATAGCAATAACATAAGAATCCAATGGTACAAGTCATTGTGAAGTTCCTAAGCCATTGAGTCATAAGGAAAATTTGGAATGAGCTCAATATTCACTAATAAAAAGTTTTGAAAATAGACTCTCTCCATGCAGCAAATTACCATGCAGCTATTAGAAAGGATCAGATAATTACATACACTGCTTCCGTAAAAACAGATCAGTTCAGTATGTGTAACAGGAAACATACATACATTCAAATAAACATTGAAGGAGGAAGTCTAATGCCAACCAAGCTTTCCTCTGCAGAATGGGATCACTGGATCCCTGGAATCTCCCACACTTGTGCAGATCTGAAGGTTAGACCAAAACTAGCCAATAGGACACTCTGGGTAAGGCGAAGTGCCCCCTATGCACACCAGCATGCAACTGGCCATCTTCCTTGTGTGTGTTGCATGACACCCTTTAGAGGACCCACAGCTTTTCATCACTGATAAATATCTGAAATAAACCAAGGAAGAAGAGATTATCTTGGTTCAGGAGTTCAGAGGTTTTGGCGCATTCCTTCACCCACGACTTCCCCGCACTAATTCTGTCAGATTACGAGCTTGTCAACAGGTAAATCACAGGGGAGGTGAAAGCCCTTAAGATCCAGTCATTTGCTGAAACCCTCACCTCTGCACACGAAAGATGTTGGGGAAAGTTTTAGACCCAAACCGTAACGACGCCGCGGGGCACTTCCATTCTATAATGACCAAATCGGAGAGACAGCCTGTTTCCCACCTGTCTCACACTAATGGAGAAAGTTAGCGTTTGAGGCAAGCAAGGGGGAAATTATAGTACAATATAAATTGGTATTATACTACAAACTAGCAAATACATCATGTATCAAAGTACTTTTTTCTTTTTTCTTTTCATTGACAAAGATCAAACAGGGCCATTGTCTGTGCCAGGCAAGCTCTCTTCCACAGAGTTATACCAGCCCTAAAAGTGTTTTCTACCTTTCAAAGCCATGATTTACACTGACAACATGCCTTACCCCATATGTCCTTCTCTTTCTTTTTGGTATAGGCAAGAGTCTCAGTGCAAAATCAGTTTTTAGCCAAGGTGCAGGTCACTCTTATTCTTAAACGCTGCAAAGACTGGGCTGTCCACCTGAGCTCCTTCATCAAGCTCACAACACAACAGGGGCAGTGAACGAGCGTCCCACCCAGGGAGGAGATGCAGGCAGTGCGTGTGCACAGTCTCCCGAGGTCTTTACCCTCGCCAAAGACATCTCTGCCAGTGTCTCCCTTTTCTTGCCCTCCCTGTGTCATCCACATCACGATACTCGGAGAAGGGCTCTGGCAGACCCACTCAAACAAAGATGGCAATAAAGTGCCTCAGAAAATAAATATTATTTTCAGTTATCTCATTAATCTTGGCCATTTGTTCCTTCTCCTTAGCCGGCTGCTTCAGAGAGGACTCTATCCATGTGACAGAATTATAGGAAAATTGCCACTCAGACTTAGAAATGAGCCTTTTCCATTTCCTGACAGCCATTTATCTCTCTGCCATCAGGCAATATCTAAAATATTTATGTGGGCCTTATCTTACAGACCAATTCCCGCTGAATCTTGGAGCCTGTCAATGTATTTTTCACCTTTGAAGGAAATGCTATCTTTCCCAAACAGCTCCATTTTATTTGCCAAGGGTCATATTATCACCACTTAAAACAATTATCTGGGAACTTTGGCAAGCTACCATAGTCTACCTTTTAGAATATAACTTCATTCCTGAGAAATTCAGGAAAAACATGTTTAAAATGAATTCAGCATCATCACTGAAAATTAACACTCAATAAGGCAGAGAGGTGACAAAAATTATTATTAAATTTAGCTTTAACTAATCATAAATGATAAGACCATAATGGATTTTTAACAAAAATCTCACTCTTCAAACTCTCATTCTTATGCTTTTCTCCATAAAGAAATGCACAAAAATATGTGCCATGTGTACAAACCTCTCTTGCCTCTCAATTTCTCAAGATACTATCTTCTCCTCAGTTCCTGTACCCTTTTTAATTTGTCCTGACCTTTTCAGTTCCCTCCTTGACCTCTGTATGCATTTATTTGTAAGCTACTGCATTATTTGCTATTTCAGAAAATAAAATTGGTGGTTCTTTGTTGCTCTGCTTTGTTTTAAAAAAGACTTCATACATTGCTTATGTTGCTTATCCCCAGTGTTAGCTGTACCCAAACAGCTCTTTCTTTGTGCAGCATTTGCAAACCTTGTTAGGCCAGGTCTCCTCCTCCAATGGACACTGGATTCTGTCCCCTTTCACACCAGCTTCACCCAAGAGCTCCTCGGGAAGAGTGTCAGCAGACCACCACCTCAGGGGTGTGTCTCCCTGTGCCCACAGGCCACCCTTGCCTGGCTTCTGGTCCAGTCCCCACTCGAGCGTCCACAGGCGCTGGGCAGCAGGGGCAGAAGTCCTTCTTCCCATGCAGCTACCCTTTCCTCGTGTCAGTCCCCACGCGGGCTCCTTGCCATTCCAGAGGTGGGGCTGGAGGCATCCGGTCACCTTTGGTTCTGAACTGTCTCCAGCCAGCTTCATCAAGCACCCTGTACATTTTAGGAAAGGATCCCTTATTACACTCTCCTGATCAACGCAGACCAAACGCGATTCTAAATGCCGTAACTTCCGAAGAACTTTGCAGATACTCTGAAATTCAAATGTGTGAACTTTTATCCTGCTCATGTAGGTCTTTTATCATTTTACCTTTCCAATTTTTAAACTTAAGTCATTGCTCTTTTAGAAATTTGTATACTTTTCTAACAAATTTCCATTTGGAAATCTGTACATGGTTAATACAGAAAAACTGAAAATTAAAAATAAAAAAAAACATTTACAATGCCAACAACAAGGATAAGCACAGCAAACTTATTGACTGATCTTGCTGTGCATAGATTTTTACACAAGTAAATACCCTATATTTTTGTTTAATATTATATCACAAAAATAATGTTTCTAACTGTATAAAAATTATTTTCATGACTGTGTCAAATGTTTTCACGAAATATATTATGATGTCTTGAACTATTCTCACAGAGATACTCAGCTTGTTTATAATAGCCAGTAATCTTAACTTCATTGCACATAAAACTGTCTATATTACACATTAATTCTTTGACACTGATTGTTAGCAGTGGAAAGTAGACTTTGGAAACCTCTTAGTTTTCTAGCAATTACCATTAAATTACCTTCCAAAAGGTTTGAACTTTATCTGTGTTATACAAATACTATATTCATTGGCCCACAATAGCATTATCACTTGTTAAATCTTGATTATCTATAAGTCAAAAATTGCTCCTTTGTCTTTTAATTTAATTTGCATTTCATTGGCTTCTTAGGGGACTGAAAAATTTTCCTTATCAATTTTCATTTCATATACCATTGCAATCCTATTATATATCTAAGTTGTATAACACTTTTGTATTTTTAATTTATAAATTCTGTTTATATCATTTCTGGAAAATAATTCTCCTAAATTGATGCCAATCCTGAACATTTTGCCTTGTTAGTTTTGCAGAACTAAAGTGATGTAAACTTGTTTTTTAAGTCAATTTCAGTTTTTTCTTTATGATTTTTTCCAAATGTTTTTAAGATTATAAATCATTTCAAACTGATATGCAAGATAAATATTAATCTTTCCCATAGTTTTATGGCTTGAAGTTTTAAATGTTTAATTCTGTCTGGAATTTATTATGAAAGAACATAAAATAAGGTTATAAAATCACTTGTTTCCTTTATTTTAAAATAGCACATGACTACTGCAAAATCATTTATTTATATCTCATTATTTTTATCACCTTATATTTAATAACAAGTGTTTGGCTACCAATTTTTCCATTCCTCTCACTTCTTCATTTCATATAACCAAATCTTATTAATTTAACTATCATTTTAGTGTGTTAATACCTGTAATACCAAAAAAATAGTATTTTAATTTTTAAATTACCTTCAATTTAACTGAATATGACTTTATCATATGATAAGATTAAGAAATTTGGTTTGTGCTCTTCAGTACACAGAAAAATAAATTCACTGTGATTTTGGAAAGTTTCTGAAGTAGTTGTAGGAAAAGGCATTGTCTTAATCATTTTCTCATCACCAGGACAAACTGCGCAGCACGTGTGACATAACAGAGGGTCACATGTTGAGTCCACACTTAGCTGACTCCAGGTACAAATGGGATGGCAGGGTGCCCTGGAGGAGGGAAACTGCTCACATCATGACGGCAAGGAAGCAGAGCGAGAAAAGCAAGAAAGGGAGACCCACCCCTTCAAACCTCTCCCCCAGGAACCCCCAGCCAGCCGTGACCTCCCAAAAGCATGCTGAGCTACCAAACTGGCAGAGGATGAACCCTGAATGAGAACAGCACCCCATGATCCAGTTGCCCTCCCAAAGCCCTGCCTCTGACACATGAGAGTTGGGGTGGCATTCTAATCTAAACCATAACAGCTGTAAAGGCAAGTAACTACAGCACAATAGAAGGCAGTGGCATCAGAGAGGCACTGGGTTCTCCCTCAGAACCCAGTGCCTCTCTGAGAGGGGAGTGATCTAGAATCACAAGGAAGTCCTCTGGTGGAAGACCTGGGCCTTGAACATGAGAACAAAGAACACGAGTGGAGATCCACCCAGGAAACAGTATTTCAGTGTGATGAGCATTCATGGCACTTAAGGGAGGAAACAGAGGGACCCATGCACTGTTATGCAGGGACTAGGAAAGACCAGAGCTGTATGTCTGGTGGATTGTTCCACGGACTTCTACAGAACAGGTACCCACCTTTAACACTTTACCCACCCGCTGTTCTCAACAATCGCATCCCTTCAGAAGCACCGCCCCTCTTGTAGTCCATGCACATTAAGCAGCAGAAGCTGGTGCTGCATTCAGCCAGAGCCTGCAGCGCTCCCAGCGCTGGCCATCACACTTTGCAGGATATTGAGGTTCACACTGTGTGCAGCTGGCTTTCCCCCTTCCAAAGGCATTGAAAGCCATGCTTGAGTTCATCGGGGCAAGTAGCATTTACTGATCTCTTTCTTTCCTCTTTAAAAAAATCTGTGTCCTTGAAATGATTCCAGTAACATCTGCTTCCCTCTTAATCTGCTTTGCAACAGAAGGTATCTGTGTCACTGTGGCCCCCAGCCTCATCAGCTAACCAAACATGACATTCAGCTTTTTCCTGCACCCCATATATAGCAAGTCATGGAATGCAGCTCAGCACCTGTGGACTCTCTAGGTCACTATAAGTAGCCCCATTAAAACAACAAAAAATCACAAATATTAGTGGTTCAGGCAATTAACCTTTCTTCCTCAGCCTCAGCATGGCACAGACAGGGCTGCCTTCCTTCGACTTGTAGTTCTTCCAAAGGCAACACTAAGCCTTCAGGGTTGCTGTAAAAGATGACCCTGAGGTCATAAGAATTGTTTGAGGGATATTCCCACCCTCATCTCCTTAGCCCAGAGTCATGCTCCAACTAAACTGCAAGACACGCCCAGGAAAAGGAGATCACGTGATAAAGAGTCTGTCCCAGATAGATAATCTTGTCTAGAGCCTGACTTTAATTCAAATTGTATTCTTCTATTCTCTAGTGTAAAAATCATACAAGAAAGCAGGCATGGTGGTGGCTGAGGCAGGAGGAACCCATGGAGTCCATGAACTTGAGACTACCCTGCACACTATAGCAAGATCACATTTCAAAACGATGTTAACTAATCATGTACAGGTACATGGTCCCTAAGATGAATGTTATCATTATGTATATCTAAAATGATCCAACTAAAAATAAAGCAAACAGCCGTTCTGGGAAGATGGTGGACTAGTAAGCAGCAGGGTAAACAGCCTCTCTGAGAGAAACAGCCCAGATGCTGGAATATAGCATTCTGGAGAAGACTAGAAGGAAAGAAATGGGTCCTCTTGACCCACAAAGAAACTAAAGTGATAATCAAAGCCCACAGATAGAATAAAAAAAAAGAAAGAAAAGAAAAGAAAAGAAAAACCTAAACAGAAGGCAGTAGCCAGATGTGCTGTCACTGGAGCTGGTCCCACTGTGAGAAGCACACTGGAATTCGGAGACACGAGGTAACAGTGAAGCAGTGGCTGGCAAGCCCGAAGGCCTCAGTGGGGAGATGTGGTGGCAGAGCGGAGCAGCGGACCAGAGAACTGGACTGGCTGGCCCCAGCCAGTCCTCCCTCGGGAGTGGGTAATTGGCCAGGTGCCTTTCTGGAGTCAGGCAGGATAAGCCCGGAACCAGAACTGCAGTGGCTTCATTCAGCCACTCCAAGCACAGAGCAGACTGCTGAGAATTTCTTGGACTGAGTCCCATCCCTGTGCGTGATCCAGTAGCAAAGGATGAGGTCTCCCTAAAGCTATCCCTAACTGGCCCCGGCCTGTGGCACACACTAACACGGTGAAGATTCCCAGTGGTTAACCAGCTCAGAAAGGAGGGGCCAGCCTGCCCCACTCCTTGTTTCTACTCTAGTAGTCACCAGCAGATTGGGGAAAGCAGCAATCCCTAGCCGGCATGCTTCAGAGTAATTATAACCAATATAGGAAGTGCCAGGGACCCCATTACCCACTTGTCTGGAAGAACCAGGAACATGACAAGAGGAAGAAACAAAAAGCAGTCTCCAGCCTCCAATCCAAGAAGTGCTGGCCCAGGAAAGGTAAACACAGAAGAGATCGGGAGTCACACACCTGCAGTTTCTGAAACAACAGCATCTGACATAAAGAAACAACTTTGTGAAACTATAAATAACTTAAAATAGAAATACTAATACAAGTAAAGGAATATGTAAGAAAAATGATAAAAGAAATGCTAAGTACCTCTCAAGAAGACACAGAAGAATAGAGGAACATAGAAAAAGGAGTGAAAACTTTGATGAAGAATATAAAAAAATCTAGAATACATAAAACAGATTCAAACAGATTACCAGGAAATTAAAAACTCCATTGAAAGCTGCAAAATTGCTTGAAAGAAATTAAAGATAGACTATCAAACCTTGAAGACAGGTTTGCAACTTGCGATCCTGAAAGGAAAGATCTCTTAAAAATAACAAGGAACGAAGTAACAATGCAAAGGCTGGATGACAAAAGGATCTATAGCTGAAGAATAAAAAAAAGTGAGTGAAGAAGCAGGGTAAACACAAATGAAATACAAAGGAAATCATTAAAGAAAACTTCCCAAGCATAGGAAAAGGAAATGATATTCAGATACATGAGGCACACAGAACTCCAGCCAGCTATAACCAAAATAGATCGACACCCAGACATATAATAATCAAGATCCCAGAAACTCAACACAAGAACAGAGTATTAATTTCTCTGTCAGGGAAAAGAAACAGATCACCTATAAAGAAAAACCCATCAGAATCATGACAGACTTCTTGACACAAACCATCAAATCAAGAAGAGCTTGGAGCAAAGTATTCCAAGCCCTGAAAGAAAATAACCTCCAACCCAGAGTGGTGTACCCTGCAAAAATATCTCTCAAAATTAATGGAGAAACAAGATGCCTCCATGACAAAGAGGAACTGGGGGAGTTCGTGACCACTAATCCAACCCTACAAAAAATACTGCAGGACATTTTCGAGAGAGAGAGAAACAAAACACCAGGGTTTTGGGAACAGCGGCAGAGGGACCCCACTGAATGGGGCAGACAGTGGAATGAAGGGGAAAAGTAGACAACCAGTGGCAGAAAAATAGCATGGCAGAGATGAGGCAGAGAAGTTTGGCCATAATCACTAATATAGATGGCCTCAATACACTAATAAAAAGAAACACAGGCAGAGTGGATCAGGAGATAGGGTCCATCAAGATGCTCTATATAAGAAATATAACTAACCTGAAAGAGGGCTTATGGAATGAAAGTCAAAGATGAGAAAATAATGCTCTGTGTGACAGAGAACCAGATAAAAGTGGGGAGGGGAGGGTAGCTCATCCAGCAGCTACAGATTGGTTGGAAAGACATAACACTATTATACAGTGGAGAACTACTCAGCTATAAAGAAGGAAAACCTTGAGGCTCTTGTAGGTAAATGGATACAACTTCAGACCATGCTTGGGGTAAAAAGGTTCAGAACCACTTAGGTAAATAGCAGGTTGCCTCCCTAATCTAAAAACTAAAGGACTTAGTGGGATACAAGATGTATAATGCACCCTGGGAAAGTGAAAGAGGAGGAATTGTCTAAACAGGGAAAGCAGAGGACATTGTTAATCTTGTATCATGATCTGAAACCCATATTGTTTTCATCACTCTGTTTAGTTTGGTAACATTCTGTTCTAGTTTGTCTACTTGTACTAGATTTGATGGCATGGACAGCTATTCCAAAGATAGCAGGATATACTATGGTAACCATTTTTTATTTCCTATTAACTTAAATTGAAGCCCTGTATTGCCTTCACTGCCTTGTTTTGACTGATTTTATTCAAATCTGTTTTGTTTGATAGTATTAAGTCTGAGGGCATAGGCAACTACTCTGAAGACAATAAGATTCACTATAATACCAATTCTGATTTGGCTATTATCTTCTTTTGAAGTCCTATAATGTCTCCAATGTTCTGTTTTTATTGATTTTGTTCCATACTGCTATGTTCAATTTTATTATGAGTGATGATATGGGCAATTCTTTTGAAGATAAGAAGAGACATTAATGGTAACCGTTGTAGATCACCTTGTATTTTGGTTTAAAGTCATGTACTATGTGCATCCTTTTGTTTTGACTGGCCCCATTTTGTTTTCTCTCATTTGGTTTTATTCTCTTCAAAATATAAATAAATAAATAAATAAATAAAACAAAACATAAAAATCACTCCAGAATGTTCTTTCCCTGTTGTGTTTCACACAGAAGAGTTCCAAATCCTGAACCCACCATTTCCCTCCAGGAAATGCATGAAACTCTTCTGCACAGCTGTCCCGTTGAGGGGTCGAAACCCTACTTCCTTCCACTGCAGTTGTTGACACAGAATTGGTTTTCTGAAACCCAACATTTGCCCCAAAGCTGGATCAGCCAGAGGAACTCTGGTGGTGTCGCTGTGTGATCAGCCCCGAGCTCGCGGCTTCTTCCGGACAGTCACTCTGCGGCAGTGACGGTGGCCTTGAGGATAAGCCCTTCTTGCTGTCAAGGCTCGGGGGTCCTGCCTTGCAGGCTGCATGCTCCTGTTTCTACCTTTCCTCCCACATCTGTCGGTGGAACAAAATGGTAAGCGACAGCCTGCTTTCCTTCCTGCCAGTCCCCTCCTGACTCATGTGCCCTGCCCCATCTCCTCCTCTTCTCCAGCGTGCCAGAGCATGGGGACGGGTCCCGTGCCCCCTTGCCATCCTCCTCCAGCCTCACACCCGGGCCCTGCCCTCAGCAGCTGCTTTCACTTCTTGAATTTCTACCTCAGGGTCCTGCTGCCTCACAGTCCGAAGCACGCCTAAGTCACGGCTTTCCGCAGTGCAGGTGAAAGGCCCTGAGCACCCCCTGGGCTGAGGGAGCCCAGCCACAGGCAGCAGAACGGACTTCGAGCCACTCTCCAGGGGTCCAAGTGCGGTTCTCCCAGACCAGGCCCTCGAAGGCCGGCTGGCATCCACCAGCAGAAGATGGTTTGACAGTTCTAAAATCTGCAAGAAAGATCAGCCAGAGACTGAGGTGGCCCCGGAAGCCTCAGACTTAGATGACCTGGTCCTTGAGGAAGTGTTTTCTAATTCCTCTCCTGGCCCACAGCCCTGTTCATTAGGGTTGGATCATCGAGAGGTGCCGTGTAAGTCTGGGTCCTCCAGGAAGCAATGCCAGGGAAGGAGGTGAGGACAGGAGACCCACAGCAGGGCTGGGAGCAGTCGGAGGACTCCAGACTGAGGCCAGAGGCTGCTGTCAGGAGTGGAGCAGGGCGGGGAGGAGGAGGCACCAGGAGAGCGGCGGACAGTGTGGCTTCGAGAGCGCTTTTACCGGCTCGGGGAGGAGCCCAGTGCAAAGACTCATCTCAGAGGGGCCCACGGAGGCAGAAATTGCAGGCCCTGAGGTCCAGGGCCAGGCTCTAGCCGGAGCAGCTCATGGGCTTCATGTGGGGTGAATGGGGGCCCCGGCTCTGCACCTGTCAACCAGCTAGTGGCCTCTCACCTCTCTCTCACCTCGAGCTGTGCACCCTGGAACTCGACTGTCTTTATCAGCGCGATGTGATTTAAGTCATCATGAAAGTACGGTCAGCACCGCCCCAGACAGCAGCTGTGGAAATCGCTGTTGGCCGATGCAGACTCGGACTCGTTTAGACGTTGCCTGTTGCCAGATGACGCTGTTTTCAGTGGAGGCAGGAAGCCTGGGAAAGAACTGACTTCTGGTGCGTGGACGGTTTTTGCTCTTCAGACTCAAAGATGAAGGGACTATGCAAGCCAGGGGCACGCACAGGACTGAGACCTGAGCTGCAGTCACCTGGGACACTCAGCAAGCTTCTCACAGCCTGTCATTGCGCCTGGGACCCTTCCCTGGCCATGCAGCTTCCTGCTGTGCCCAAGAGCGCTGTCCGCCTTTCCAGGTCCCCAGGACTTCCCTGGCCACTCCTGTTCTCTGAGAGTTCTCTGCCTCTGCCTCCTTCAATCCTTCTCCACGCCACCATTGACTCCTGCTTTGCCATGTGTGTCTTGCCTACGTTCCACCCCCTCCTTCCTCACGGCGCACTTCAGACTCCATGACCTCCAGAGAATCTTCCCGAGTCCCCCAGTGCTACCTTGCCACGTCTGGTTTCCACGTTATTATATGACACAGGTCCTGCCTTGAAACCATAGCACAAGATGTGCCATGTTTGAATCTCAATGTTGTCCATCATGATTAGGAAAGTCATCTGTTTTCTCACTTGTCAGATGGTCATGCAAAATGATAACAAATCCTGTTATCTTAGTCTGATGATTGAATAATATAAATAATGTGTGTAATTACCTTAGGAAGACCTAGATTATAATAAATCCAACATGCTGCGCAGCTAGTATTGTTATTACTATCTAGGACTCTTTTCAGGCTTAAAAGTCAATGATTTTGTGACAGGACATTCAATAGCATCATTAATCTTTGACCACATACTAGTACCTGAAGATTCACGTCAGCACTGAACTAAAGACTTGGCTTCCTGCCTATTAGCAGAAGTAGGTTTCCCGATTACTTGTTTAGACTCTTGGTTCCCTCTGATGAGAAATCTACAGAGAAATTAAAACGTACATGGATATTGGGACCCAGACTGGGTAGTTGGCAAAGCCCCACTCCAGAGCTGATCAGAACGGCCACCATAATTACACTCTCAGAACGAGTGCTGGTGATGGTGCAGCCCAGAATGCAGAACAAAACTCGCTTGCTCTCAGATCCCAGCTCAAGGCACTCTGCAGTGAGAACTGTGACCTTCTGCAAATTGCTAAGCTTTTTGTGCTTGAAAATGAGTATTGTGAATTCAAAAAATTATAAGCATTCAATACGTATAAATAACAAGTGTCTGGCATATAGCACACACTCAGTGTGGCTTGGCCATCACAGTCGCCCACTGCTTGCTCATGGGAATAGTGCATATGCAAGTGCTGTGTGCATGCAGAATCCAACCAATCAAAGGTACTGTTATTATTATTATTATTATTATTATTATTATTATTTCTACTGCTGTAACCCATGAAAGACGTATGTAGAAATACTGATTAGAGGAGAAAAATATATATTTGAGCAAGAAGAACAAAGAATCAAGGTTATGCTATGGAAACAAAAGTTAAAACAGTAAATCTGAGGGAAATTATTTCAAATTATTCTGACCTTGAAGCAGAAAGGGGAAAGAAAGAAGCAGAGACAGATGATTATGCAGCCCTTGGGGAGGAGGGAGACCAAACAAGGAGAGGAAAAGGAAGGGAAGGTTTTCATCTTTAAATCTCAGATTTTGGGGGAGGAAATGTAGTCGAGGAGAGAGCCAGACCCAGGCGAAGGACTCTGGGCCGCACTGCCAGTGCCCTGCCCAGGACCCACACCTGTGGTGCCCCAGTGAGAATGATTAAATGTAGATGCGGGCAAGCAAAGTGCAATTATGAGTGACATCTTCAGAAGCTCTCTGGGGAGAGGTCTGGGAAAATTCCTATGTCCGACCAAGAGCGATGTCCTGAGAAAGACATGGCAGCAGCCAGGTCTGAAGGGAGCCTGCAGTGGGGGAACAGCCGACCGCAGGTCGGCACCTTCGTCCCGGGACTTTGGTTGGCAGCCAGCGTAAGCACCAAACCCTGCAGTTAAATATTCATGCAGTCCTGACCAGCCACTGGCCAACACCAAAGCTTGGCAGGAAAACAGACGCCAGGGCCCACACCTGGGGGACAGCAGACGTCCACTGCTGTGTTGCTGCTCGCCGAGCCCTTACGATTTCCTCCACCCTCACCCTTGTGGGGTTCCTGCCGGGCAGCAGTGGGTGCAGCCACATGGACGATGCGCGTGTCCCTTAAAGCATGGGAAGGCCCAACACGAAAAGCAAGGCTGTTGGTAAATACTCATCCACTTCCCCAAACCAGGCACCAAAATGTAACTCACAGGCCAAGTGTGGCAAATCAACTTCGGGAGTAATTTAAAGCATTATTTAACTCTGCAAATAAACATGGAGCTGTGCACATCATTAAATGAGCAGATTCCAAGGAACACCCGCTCTCTCAGGGCCGGCAGAGACCAACCTCCGCCTCCGCCACCCCCCTCTGGCTCCTCCACCCGTCGCTCTGCGTAAATGTGCGGTTCCATCCACCCTGAGGGCAATTGGCAGAAAATTTTAAGAATCACAGAATATTGCTTCTTTCACATCACAAGTCCCGTTAGATGAATGTGTTGGTGCAGAATGAAAAGCTCCTCACTTCCCACGCGGTATTTTAATAAGCAGCAGCTAAAATCCTCCCTCCACCCCATGGTTCTCCAATTCTGCAGCTGTCGCTACCTTTGTGTTACTACATTTGTAAATCTTTCTCTTTTGAAAGTCACAATCTGTCCCTCCCCAGCCACACCGCCCAGCCGCTTCCCTGATGAGCCTGTATGTGTTTTACTATTTTGGTTCCCTGATTGGACTCAGGAGAACAAACCTCCTCTGCCCGTTTCCCCCTCAATGGGGTGGAAATTGCCGGTTTCCTCTATGTGTCAGGAGCCATTAGCGGAGCTGGCGGGCCCATCTCTATCCTGCTGCTCAGCTATAATCTTTATGAAGTTTCTCCCTTTTCTTCAAGATTTCCTAGGATTTGACTTCCAGAGAAATCACCCCATCGAGCTGCATTCCTTTCTGCAAGGGGAAGTCATTGTGGAACTCCCTAACAATGCTGCATTCACATAGCCTGGCCTTTTCACAAAATGTCTTAATACCACATGGATGAGTCGCTGTTGGTGTTAAACATGAACTAAGTCATCATCATTAACATGCAGTACGGGAGCAAACTCAGGGTTCCATCCCCACAGATGTGCATATCATTCTCCACCTTGCTGTTGAAAGCCATCGTTTCGACACACACACTCAGTGGGGCGTGGATGCATTTCCCCCTTGTTACAGGCAGGAGAGATGAGACACAGCAAGGCCGAGTGACTTGGACAGCGGGCACGTCAAGCTGGCATGACTGAGAAATCGCCTTAGGAGAGCTCGGTGTGCGCTGGACTGAACCACATCGGGCCTGACTGGCTCTCAGCAGACTTCGGAGTGGTGACGAAGGAAAGGTAGGACCAGAAGCTGCCTGGGGAGACTGTGGTGAAGGTGGGCCGGGGGTGTGGCCAGGGTCAGACAGGCCAGCTCCGGAGCTGCGCCAGGGTCCATGATGACTGGACTGTGAGGTGCCTGCAAAGCCCTCAGCAGAGTGCCCAGGGTGAGCTGTCACAGCCAGCCGCACTGTGGATACAGGTGAGGACTTGAGGACCACAGGGCATCAAGCTCCAGACACACGGGGCCGTGGGCCTTGTGTCAGGTTTAAATACACTGAAATACTCAGACCTGCAGGTTACAAAACATCAGTTCTGATAGATGTGTCCTGATGTGGCACAGCGCCCGAAGCACTTCTACACCCCGAAACGCACAAGCCTCCCCCAGTCAGCCCCAAGCCCACGCAGTGACTGCTCATGTGTCCATGGCCCTGTCTTAGCGCTGCTTCTCTAGTTCCCTTTCAGTGGAGTTTGCCTTCCACACCCTTTTAAGTGATGTTCATGTGTGTGCTTTGTGCTCGTATGAGATGGTCTCACATGTCGCATCGTTACATGTCGCCCCGCACGTGTCTCGAGGCATGCATATAAAGCTCGGCTTTGAGCATATGTACTGCTTCTAATTTTGAGCTATTAGGATAAAGCTGCTGTATGCCTTCTTGTAATAAGGCTTTTTGTGACTATGTGATTTCATTTATACTGGGTAAATACTTAGGATTAGAAAGACCTGTTTGTTTCACTTTAAAAGAAACTACCACAGGAGCTTTCCAAAGTGTTTATACTCTTTTGCACTCACCCTAGTGATTTAGGAATGTTCAAGTTGTTTTATGTCTCTATCAACATTTTCAATTATTAGTCTCTTTATTTTAGCTGTTCTACTGAACATGAGGTGACAATTAATGGTGCAATGAATCCATGTCTCTCCTTGTCACCTAATGACATTTAACATCTTTACAGAAGGTCACTGTCTATTCATATATCTTTTTTGTTGACTGCCTGAGTCTCTTACCTACTTTCCACACTTTTTTCTCCATTCTTATTGAATTGTTAAAGCTCTCTGTGTTCTGGACACAAGTCTTTTGGTGGATCTGTGCGTTATCCCACTCCATGCCTTTTCTTTTAGTGAATCAGGACACAATAAAGACCCAAGCAAACTGTTCTGTGCACACCCCACTGCTGGTTTCCCTGCCTGAGACACCCATACCTGCAGTGCCCACTGAGAGTAACATACAGATGCAAGTGAAGTGGAGTTATGAATGGCAACTTCAGAAACCATCTGGGGTAACGCTGGAAAAATCCCTATCACAGATGAAGAATGATGACAGGAGAAAGAATAATACAACATAGCAGCATCCACGCTTAACTTGAGCCAGTAGCTACAGAGCAGCCTGAGACGGCTGGTCTGCATCTCCTCCCGCGGTCTGGATTAGCATCCAGCTTTAGTGACACATCCCTATTTGTTGGTTTCACTCCAGTACTGGATGGTCTTAATTTTAAAAGGTTACAGCAAGAGTGAAAACCAAGTGTTTTCAATCCTCCAAATTGTTCTTTTTCATGGTACCTTAAGCTATTCTCAATTATTTCATTTCCATATAAATTTTCAGCAATTCTATTAAAAATGTTATCTGAGATTATGATAGGAACTACATTGATTCCATTAGATTTCCAGTTTATTAACATGGTAAGTCTGCTTACTTTGAGTGTCTGTAGTTTCACTCAACAAACTTTTGTAGTGTAAAGAGATCTCACCTGCCTTTGTTAACAATTATCCCCAGGTTTTAAAAAAATTTCATTGGGTCTATAAACATTTTTAATATAACTTTAAAATTTATACTATTAACATATGAAAACATAGTTTATTATTATACTGACCATGTAGCCTAAGAACTTGCTGAATTTATTCATAAATTATAGTTGGTTTTTATTATTTGTTTGGAGCTTTCCAGATGTCTTTGTGGACTTTCTACATGGACCATGTCGACAGGCTTCACTGGTACAGCTTTGTGTAAAATCTGTGCATTCTTTATTTCCTTTTCCTTACTCACTGCACTAGCTACATCATCTATTACAGTGCTGGACATACAGGGGTAGGGGTTGGGCAAACTGCACTTACTTTCTAATTCTTAAACATAAATATTTCCCATCATCTGCCTTTAAACTTACCTATATTTCTAGATTTAAACTGTGTCTCTTGTAGAAAACATATTTTTAGATTTTGTTTTTCACCCATTTTGTTTTTTACCCATTGAGACCATCTGACTTATCATCCAAGTATTTATTGCATTTATATTTAATGCAACTGTTCATATGTTTAAACTACACCTTTTCATATTTATTTTCTTTTTTGTGTCATCTGTTTTTTCATGATGCCTCTTTTCCTGCTTTTCCTGAGTTAGTGCACTTTTAAACATATTCCTCTTTAACCTTATCAGAGTTACAGATCTATCTCCGCATTATTTCTAATGTTTGCTCAAGGGATTGCAGTGTAAATCCGTATTTCACAATAGTCCAGCTAGAATTGCAATACCACAGTACAGAAAATAAAGGAAACTTGAAACATTAGAATTTCCCCCAATTCTGATCCTCTGCTATTATTGTATATAGGGTACACATAACTCCACAATACATTACAATTGGCTTTGCTTTATATGGTTATCTCACAAGAAGAAATAATACTCTTATTCTTCATGGCTGTTTCCCACTCAGCCATCCTCTCAGTCACATTCTCTCAGTGCATTCTGAAATTCCTTCAGCGTTTCTTATAGTTCAAATCTGCTAGCAATACATTTTTTCAAATCTCATAGGCTTGGCAATGCCTTAATTATAAGCTCACGTTAATAAATGTTCTCACATATATAGAATGTATAGCTGATGTGTGTTAAGCGCTTTAAAAGTGTGGTCCATTGATCTCGAGTCAGCTGTAAACATTTTTGTCTACCAATAAATGTCTTTTTTCTCTAGATGCAAACAAGGACTTTTCTTTATCACTGAGAATCACCAGTATACCATATGTGCCCACATTTATCCTTTGTATTTATTCTAAATAACGTGTTGTTGGATTTTTCAACAAATCTGTGAAACTTTTGGCCAAACTGTAATAGCAGGTACTTGGGTCCTGCTTCATGGAACCAGGGGTAAAAAGAACCAAATGTCCCCTCCTGGACTGCTTTCCTCCTGGGACGGGATTACAAGGGTGTGAGACCACTTTAAATGGTTTCAAAATTCAGAGCACTTTTGGCCTTTTAAAATCCTGGTCCTTTTTCTCTCTTTTAGATCTGAGTCCACCTGTGTTAAGGGCACTAACCCTTTCTTCATCTCACTAATCTACAGTTAAGCCTATCTGGTGAATTTTTTATTTCATATATAATGGTTTTTATATTTTAACTTTGTAAGTTTTGATTATGCTTCTCCAATCAAACTTCTGTGTCAGTCATGACCTTGTTTCTTTGTAGATCCTTAAAATATCTAAAATCGCAATTAATATTAAAATCCATCCTGTCATCTAATTTCAGATTTTTGCTCAGCACTGAGCCTGTTTCCATGTTTTCCTTGGTCTTTTTCCCCTATGGTCTGACAACAGACCGTAGATGTCTTCATGTGTCTTATCATTTGGATTATACACATACTATTCTAGACAAACATTTTAGAGACTGAATTTTCTTTCCTGCTTGTAAAGAATATTGACTGTTATTTAAGCAGATAGTGGGGTTACTGATTCATCACTTTGAACATCTACATGCTTAGTTTACTTCGAAAAGACCTTCTAATTTGGTGGAAGTCAAGTATCAAACCTTTTCTCATCTGCAGTCCTTATCAGCTTCAGTCTCTCCTGATCCTTTGTGCTCTCCAGCTGTGGTTTTTGCTGGACTCCACTAAAAGCATTCTGCTGGTTCAGCCAAAGTTTCAGGGCATTCTATTCAGATTTGAGGGCTCCATTCATTGCAAACTTTTTTATTTCAATTTTCAGGCTCTCACACATTTTTAGACTCTGCCCAATGACACCTCAAGCTAAGAAAAATACAGCTTTCTACTTGATTTCTAGCCTCCCTGTGGGTCACCTGGGGCAGGATGCCATAAATGCTAACAGAAAATTTCTCATAAGTGTAGACTGCACTTACATGCCCAGAGCCCTCCATTTTTTGTCTGCTTAGTGTTTCCTTCATATTTTTAGATTGTGTGTGTGTGTGTGTGTGTGTTTAATTTTATTCAGAGTTTTAATTGTTATCTGCAAATGCATTATTGGGAGAAGTTATTCTCCATTGCTGGCCAGCAATTTTCTAAAATTATTCATTTTATTCATTTTATATTACTATTATTCATTTTATAACAATTACTTGGTAAAACAAATCAATAGTATTGCATCCTCTTCTATCCCACATTTACTAAGCTTTATGTTTTCATAAAAGCTTGGAGTGGGTGAAGTCAGGAGGCACTGGTAGAGATGCATTGTGACTTTCAGAGCAAGGAGAATTGCAAATGGAGTGACACAGTAGGCTAAAGTTTGTTCTGCTAGTTTGTTTTTCAAACAAGAGTATTTGAACATTAATGTGTTCAAATACCTTTGCCTGCCATGTCAACACAATCAAACAAATAGATTAAGAAGGTGAGAGAGCACTTAGGGGCATTGTAAGCCAAGCTAAATCCCACTCCTACACATGAAGACCAGCAAACAAGAGGAAATCACCTGTCAGGAAAGCAGGGATGGTCCTGCACATCAACGCAGTCCATTCAACCAAAGGACACAGCTATTCCCTTCTCCTTAAGGTATTCAAATCCCTGCTCCCACTGTTACCACAGAGGCGGGGAGGAGGCAGCCATGGAACAGAGAGAAAAGGAAGCCAAGCATGGGGGGGGGTGGGAAAGGCTTACAGGAATCTGAGGCGTGGGGTTTGACCATTAATAGTGAGCCATCTTCCCACAGCACCAGCAGGCAGAAAGCAGGACCAGGGCCACAGATTTGCCTTATCCTGTCGAAGATTGAGTAGTTTCCAACATAAACAGATAGCAATTTTATATTATTTATTATTTATTTCTCTTTGTGGCAGTAAGGAACATAAATAAGGGTGTGATCATGGCAGAACTTGATGTCTGAAATGCAGAGGGCATCATGCATGATGCACACTAGAAAGACACTCTTGATCATGAAAGCAGCACCACTTCAGACCTCCTGCCTTCGAGCCCTGCCTCCGTCATCCTCTCGTCTTACCATCTGCAGACAGTTGCTAGGTTTTAGTCTCAGCACCCATGGTCTCAATTCACTGACAGGTGCTGGGCCACTCTCAGAATTCAGCATTTTCAGTTCCGTCTGGCCAACACAGGCTTCCCTCTATCTACTCTACTGTCCTTTTGTTTCATTCCCTCCAACATCAGCTCTTTTTTCATGAATTAAGTATTTCCAATTTTTTTATGATCTGTCTTAGACCAGCCTGGCTGCCTGCACTCCAAAGGCTGTGCTCAGAGGCAGCTCCTCAGCAGGCGTCTCCTCTCTGCCTGCGGTGGGGTGGCCAGACCTCCTCCCAAGCACTAGCACAGCCTGTATCTCCACATCCTGTGTTCCTACTTTGCTAAACGCGAGATCAAAAATGGCATCAGAAACACAAATAAGGGAAAACACAGAAGTGTCTTTTGAAAGTGCAGGAAACTTTTTCAGCCAAGCAGGCACTTTTAATTAGCAATGCAACAAAACTGCAGGAACAGCAAAATGTGATACCTTAAGACATAATGGGATGTGCTGATTCATGGGCAAGAAGGATCAAACCCAGCATCTGCCTACCCACCGGACAATACTGGTCTTTTCAACTCCTTCCCTGAAGTATCAGCCTTCGTGGAGCCTTTACACCCAAGCTGGACTGTCCCGGAGGGAGGAAATGGACATATGCCTTAGCTTGAGAGACAACTTAGCTTCGTGGGTCTCATCCAGGGGCAAGGAGCAGTGTCCTTTGTCCCTGAGAACTCTTCCTGCCCTAGAGTCACGGGGATTTCTATAGATTGCATTTTCTGAAAATCTTTTAGGCCTGCAATAAATAATTTGAAATGCTTAAAGTACCATTATGAAAAATATGAAATGGGTTTGCTTTTCCCAGGAGAATAGAAAAGGGGTGGGCTGTCATCCATAAGCCCAAGAAAAGTACATTTCCTGCAGATCTGGCTTCAGCTGCTTGGGTGCTGTGTGGTCATCTGAGACTGTTTCCGGAAATCACATCGGCACAGGCAGACACAGTCACTGCCTGTTGATGTCAGGAGTAGAACCCATTTGGGAGGCTCTGAAGCAAACCCTCCCCCAAATCACCCACGGGACTTTTGAGAAGCAAAACAACTTCCTGGCATAAACAGACATTATTAATTTTAATCATATATTGCACAGTTTTCATCTAAGCAATCACATAAAAAATGCAAAGGGCCATTCCACACCTATGACCTAAAACACTGTGAACAGTGAAGTGATTACTTTCATAAAAATGAAAAATAATTTCCTATGGGGGAAACACTCATTCCTGCCTCTCAGACCTGCTGGAATGAATTCTGACCCACATATGTAATGTGCTTCTCAGTACTTGCTGGCAATGATTTAAGAGTATTCCTGGAGACAGTCAAAGCGAGCAAAAAGTCTTCTCAATGAACCCCTTACTTTGCCATACAAAGACATCAAAAGTCAGAATTTCACAAAGTTTTCCTTCATCCCTCAGTACGGTAAAACATAACAAATCACATATTTTAAAATTGTTTGTTGACAGTTTGCGAAGTAAGACACTCAGATAGCCCAATAGAATAGAAGATAAGAAAGATACAAACTTAAGGGATTTATTCACAGTCTACCAATTCCAAAATACAGCCCACTTCCAAGCCATGAAAATCTGTCTTCCAGCCTTGTGGAGGACCACCCAGAGGACTCTCCTTGAACAAAGAGCAATTATCTCCATGGACCTATCTCCAGGTACAGATGTGTATAGAGTGGGTTAAGCCATTTCCTTTTCCCTTCAATTGGCTCTAAGCAATGTAAATAGTACCAGCTGAGGTGCTGATGCATAATCTTTGAAGCAAAGTGACAGTCATTATTTCCCTGCCCTGTGATCCCCTAAACATGGTTGAGCCAGGCAGGATGCAGAGCCAGGGCTCCAGGGCTGTCAGCTGGGATCAAACCTCAAGATGAGAGGCTGTGACTTTCCAGTGCACAAAAGTTTGCATGTCAGAGCTGAAGCACCAGCCCCAAATATTAGATGCTACCTGAATTATGCTACGCAGATTGGTCTTTCTGCACATCCTTCCTTCTGCATACTGCAGAGGTGCCTTCAGGCCTCTTGCCTAGTCCAGCTCACAGCACTCACGTAATTCCTGCCTTTCTCACCGTCACCCCCAAGTCATTCCCTTCTTCACGAACTAATAAAATCTGGGCTGAGCCCCAGGTTAAGGCTTTTGCATTGGTGAACAATCATCCTGGCTGGACTTAGGACTCCTTGGCCGCCCGTACTTATAAATGTGTCTCCATGTCTTCATTCTTGCTGTGGGTTGCACTGAAAGTGGTTGGTTGGGATTAATTTACCGGAATTCTAGTACCTTTGCCCTGGGATTACAAATATGATCTTCTGGGGCCACAATGAGGTCTGGGAAGGTCTCCTTATAAGCCTGATATGTTGCTTGCTTTAGATACAATTCCCTAACATAGTGTCAATCAACAATGCAACACATGGAAGCAATAACACCTATTTGGATGGCAAAACTATTAAACGCATATTTGAAATTAGAGTTTATTAAAAGCCTATCAGATTCTATTGTGTTTTTGCTTCATATTGAATTAATTTTTCTGTTTATTACATTTCTAACCTACAGTTCAAATTCATGAAATTTCAGAGAGTGTATCTGCTTTGCCTTCAGTTTGTATTTATGTGGAATCATATTTCCCATTTTAAAATTCCAAAGTCAATGGAGTCCTTGAGATTTCTCCATTAAACGTGATGAAGAAACTCCACAATGGCCTTTTGCTCTGAACTCTTGATCCCAACTCCATGCTAGAAGTGGGGACCTGGCCTTGGCCCGTCCCCCACCTCCCTGAGCTATGGCGCCCAAGCCTGCAGTGATCTGTGCTTTCCTAGCACGTGAGACTGCGTGACTGTTGCAAGCAGGAAGCTTAATGCCTGTGTCCTGGGGGCACAAGGACAAGCAGCCTGCCTTTGCCACAGTGTTAGGTAGCTGTGGGTATCAGCTGTTGTCCTGTCCTCAACATCTCCCATGAGAGACTGCTGCCTGAATAGAAAGACAAATATTGCAGGCTCTCCCCAAGATGTGGAATCTAAAAGAGATAGCGAGAAAGTAGAAGGGAGACTATTATTACCAAGAGGAAGGGAATAAGAAAGCAGGAGCACACGGGTGCATTATGGAGGCATGAATACAATCAAAATACATTATGCACACTAAAGCCTCACCCTCAAAGTATGTAAAACTAGGGGGTTGAGGTAGGCGGCAGCGGAAGAGAGGTGATAAGAGTATGTGCATCCGTGAGTCAGCAGAAGTGAAACCCAATCTGTGTAACCAAAATGCACTAGAAATTGGGGGAAATAGAGATAGTTGCTAGAGTTCTAAATTCAGACAGAAAAATAGACACTAATCATTAAACTATATGCCTCATTTTCCTCCAAAATAACACAGGAAGGGATTGTTAACTCTAAGTGTATCTTACCATCACATAGCTATCCCTCTAGAAGAAAAAGGCTGAAATATGGATAACTGAACATTCCGGTTAACTCAGCCCTGGTTAATCTAGATGCTATTATTTCTAACCCATGTCGTTGCAGACTTTCACTGGTGTGATTGCTGCAGAGCCTCTTCCATATGGTGCCTCCTGTTCTCTAAGCCAAGCTGACCCCAAGAGGAAGAGCCCTTTGCATTCAATCTGAGAGTGGCACTTGGTTCTTAGAATGGAGATGACATTTTAGTCTCCTGTTTGTGAGCTGCTGCCTTTTCCTATATTTTTATTTTTTTAAATCCAATTTGAGCTTTTTGCCTCATGGCCTCATCTCAGACACCATTTTAGAAAAAAGTGAGTGAAAGGAAAGCTTTTCCCACAGAAAATCTCACACATAATGATGCCAACAGGCCTTTCATTCTGCTGGCTGCCTGGCTGACTGGTATATTGGAAATAAGTGAAGATGGGAAAATAACAAGGAACTCACTTTGGCTGAGGGGAACAAATTCTACAGTGATGAAGTTGTAAGGAAAAGCACAATGAAAAATAATCTTAGCATCACAGAAGAAAGCAATTCTCAGCAGTAAAGCAGTAATGAAGAGCTGGAAATCTTAGGAAACAGGAAACGGGCAGAGAGCACACAGGCGTCACCGCGGTTCGCATCTCCAGGGGAACTGCGTGAAGGAGAGACTGCCCAGGAAACTCTCCAGACCAGTTCTCTGGTGTATTTCATTTGCTTTGCCTTTTTTCCTAAGTGATTACCCTTCTCCTCCGTAGGCCCATACCTTTATGTCATAGCAGCAGGGAAGGAGGCTTAAGATGCCGTTAATTAGGATGCCATTTGTAGCTCTGCTGGGAAGGATGGTCCCGTGTAGGCTCAGCACAAGGACAAGGACACAGACTTGAAATATTTACGCGGCAGGCTCTCTGCTGTGCAGCTAGAGATGCTGACCCAGGCTGCTGACAGGAACGGGCTAGACCTTTGACATGGAGCAAATGCTTTTCAGGCTTCAGCAGAAGGACTAGAAACTGATTAATGGCCTGCAGCAAGGAACATTTATGTCTCTTTGTACATGCTACACTTAAAAAGAAAGTATTGTTACGTGTGGTGTTCAAGAACTAAAGAGATAAGCGAAGATTTAGCACAAATTCTTTCTATAGACCCAAAAAGTCAATAACAGTGACACCACTGTTGCAGACATTTACTTAGATAGTATCTGTTTTTAAGATACTAACGGTGCTCTTCGATATCCCGTTAGCACAGGGCACTCTAATGATATCTTTGGAGCTGAGAAGGTATCAAAGGCTCATCTTTCTTTCACTGATGAGAAAATGGAGCAGAGCTGGCTGTGAGATTTAGTCGAGATCAAATGTCAGAAAGCAAACAATTTCAAAATCAGAGCCTTTCAAGTCTCAGTCACCGGCAGAGGGTCAGTTCTCGAGGTATCGTGTGGGGAGAAAACCCGACACTGCAGAGGGCGAAGGCGAGCGGGATCTCAGTCCAGCCTCCACCCAGGCCCTTCTGTGCCCATATTCAAAATGAGAGTGTCTGGTATGTAACTTTATCTGAAAGATCTGATTAAACATTGGCTGTTTTCAGGGAGAAAACAATGAAGCATGCAGGCTCAGCTCGGCCTCCCATCAGGCTTACGATGGCTTCCATTACAGCTATACATAGGGTCCTCTTCCTTATTCAGTTTTGCTTTGCTTGTTTTCACAGTTATCCACAGTCAACTGTGACCCAATACTATTAAACTCAAAAATCCAGAAATAAATAATTCACGTTTTGCTATGCATCCTGCCTAGTGTGATAAAAATCTCACGGTGCCTGCCCCAGCTGGCCCACAACATGAGTCAGACCTTTGTCCAGCTCTGGGACCCATTTGCTAGTCACCCAGAAGCAGCCCAGGTTATCAGGTTGACTGTCACGGTGCTGTGGTGCGTGCGTCCAAGTGACCTTTAATGCACTCATCAGTCATCCCAGAGGCCAAGCAGATAGTGGAAATTCTGATGTGCCAAAGAGAGGCTTTAAAGTATGGGTGAAAGTATAATAAGATACTGAGAGAGAGAGAGAGAGAGAGAGAGAGA